>VYZM01018431.1:549457-563307 GCA_013398915.1 Dromas ardeola
GGGGGGGCGCCGAGGGGGTGGCAGGGTGTGGAGGGGGGGGACCGGGGAGGCAAAGGCACGGTGGCGGTGGTCTTGGCTGGGGCAAGGCGCGCTCAGTCTCATGTTTTAGGTGGGTTCAAGTTTGCAAGCCCGGATGTCGCGCATCTGTGGCAAACACTTGTTTCTTCTTTCCTTCCTAATGATTTTGGAGAGTATTTTATCTTTTTTTTATCCTGCGGTACCTAAATAATTGCAAGTGGCCCCAGTTTTTCGTGTTTTTTTTTTTTTTCTGGGGAAGTGATGTGATTGTGTTGCACTCCAGGAGAGCTGTAAGAATCTTTAAACCTCGGTGTCGGGTGCTGTGTGTTATTAATTTGTGTTGCACGATCGGAGCATCGATGGTCTCAGCTAGATTGAGGCTTTCCTAATGCAAGGAGATTCTAATAGTGGATCACAGTAAATGCAAATAGACTTTTCATCTATCACTTCTATGGTGAATGTTACTTTGCTTCTTATTTTTGGGTAGAAAGAAGGTAAGCTATGATATGTTGGATAACGTACAGGTATTGAACCGTAATTCAACAGATATCAAGCAAGTAAATTCATTTGTAGCGCTACCTGGGTATAGTGTTGCTTGAAACACCTTTTGGAAAATTTCACCAGAGACTTGACAGGTGGTATTTTTGTTTGATTGCCAAGGGTTTATTTGATGTGACTGAGTTAAATATGTGTTATGTAGCTCTCCCAGATACCATTCCACAAGCAATGAATAATAAATATTATGAGTTTAGTTACAGCTCTGAGGAAAGAAGATGGGGAAAAGCCTGCATCTTAAAATAAATGTGTAATTTTTGCCCATTGGTGAGCACATGTGTGACATTGCCTTGTTGGGGCTGTGCACATGATCCTTTGCCCGTTGCTTCCCGTGATCCTCTGCTTGGTTTTTACTGACGTGAAGTATTAGAGGGCACAACTACTGCTGTGTTAATGCTTTTCTGTTGCTTAAAAGTAATGAAATTTCTTGGCCTTTCAAAAAAACCTCAAAACCCAAACAAACCCAAACCATGAACTACCTCTCCCAATGGGTCATTAAAAAATTAGAAGATTCTTTTTAGCCAGTTTTTGTGGTCCGTACTTAGGCCAAGCATCTGCTGTCAGTGGAGCCTGGCTTAGAGAAGAACTGCAAGACCAGACTATGTTACATTAAAATACGATGCAAAAGATAAGATACCAAGGTTTGCAGGAGGTAATGGAGTTCATTCGAGAATATTGTGCAATATACATGAAAGTATCATTAAATATCTTTAGTAAAAAAAAAAAAACAAACCTGTCAGCAATCCCGGAGTTGTAGAAGTTTTGCCACGTACAACACAGAGCTTTTAAACAGGTTTGTTTTCTAAACTCCTGCAATTTATTATTGGTTTTTATCAAAATAAGAATAAAATAAATTCTGAATATGAGGCTGAAATGAAGAAACTCAACTTCAGCTATAGACACTTTGGTTACATTTAACTCACTCTCGGTGTGAGTGAATGGAATTATTATGGACACTTAGTATGTGTAACTTCAGTAATTAAACTTAATGAATGAAAATATAACAGTCCACTTCTTTATCCCAAGGAACCCAGCAGATGAGCCTTCATTGAAATGAAAGATTACACTATTCACAGCATGCATGTGTACCTCGAGTGGCTTGGATTGTAGCCATCTTGTTTACCAATAAAAATATACTTTATCGCTTAGGCTTGGAAGGAAAAATGAAAAAAAAAAAAAGGTAGCTATACACTGCATAAAAGGATGCTGTGGACAGTTGCTTCTGTGATAAGGAAGGATCCCCCCCTTTCCCCAGTGGGAGAGGACAGGGACTACTTTAAACACTACTAATTAGTTCAGTTTATCTTGCATGCGTTACAATGCTGTAGTTAGTTAATTATAGCTTTTCCCATTAGCAGTATGTTAAGAATAATGAATTAACATATCACACAGATCAAAAGAACATCTACAAAGTTTATCTTGGAGGGAAGAAAGTGTTATTGTGTGGCAGGAAGTCCCCGTGGCTTTCCCAAGGCGTAGATTTGTTGGAATTCCTGAGCTGGTGCTTCAGAGCCTGATGAATGACTTGAATTGATCACAAACAAGTGACACTGGAGCTCTTGGTTGCTTAGCAACCGACCAAGATGCCACAGTTTCTTTTGGTGTATTTGTCCAGTAAAGTAGAAATTCTGTTTTGTTAAAGATTTTTTTTTTTTTTTTTTTTTTTCCCCTAGCACAAAGCCCACCTTCTAACAACCTTAGATAATGTATAATTAAAAATGATGCCTCCGGGCAGAGTCTGGGGAGCAGCGTGGGTACGAAAAAAAGAGCAAGAATCTTACTTGTAAACCACATTCTGGTGGTGATGTGCTCAGTGTTTTAGAACAAGTTCCAATTGTCCTTTCTCGGTTAGACTTCTGTTCAAAAACCAAAATCATTAGTGGGACAAGTCAGTCTTAACAAAGAAGTCATCTGCCAAATACTTTTTGAACAGTTCCCCGCACGCTGTCTCGAGATGTGAGACCCTGCAAGGTCTTGTGGCGTTACCCCACGCTCCATTACGAGTAAATGAAATGCAACATGGAACATGTGGTTTGGTCATTGCCCGAATTATGGCGGGGCAGCCTGGCCCATCCTATAGCCCATGTGGCTGGAGATCTCTGCTGGGTTGTTCTCGCAGAAGACGTTGATTTCTTAGCACATCTCTCTAAGGAGATAACAGATTTAGTGCTCAGAGAGCAGAAGGAAGATAAATGTTATTGTGGTTATCTATACCCAAAGTACCAGTATTGGCTTTGAGCAGGTTGTGGCATCCTGCATACGGTTCATATATGCTGAATTACGGTTTTGCGTCAGAGAACTCTTTATGTTACCCTTGAGTCCGTGTATACTGGCATTTTCGTTCTGGAGTGCACCTTGGAAGGGAATTGTGCCGTTGTCCCATCCCCACGTACTGTGCTTTGGTTCGCTTTCTGGGGAGACCACACAAACCGGATTAATTTTGGCTGAACCTAGGCCAGAATATCTGTTTGAGGAGTTTACTTTGTGCGCTTCAGCTGCTAACGGGCTTTTCATCCGTGGCCTCCTGACCGGGGCTGAAGCGAAGCCTTTGCAATGTGTGTGGGTGGATTTGGGGTTCTCAGCACCATTTTGCTCTACTTATCTGTGCCCTTCTGAGCTCTGCTACGTGCTAATATAGACATATCCTCTTCCTTCTAAAATTGTAACTAAGAACAAGCATACTAGGGCTAGGAGAACTGCAGGCTGTCATGGCATTTATTTTACCTAGATAGTAGTTGGCATTCTGGAAGGTTTCTTTCTCCCTCTTGGTGAGAAGAAGGAATCCAGGTATTTCCCTTCTTTCCTAGACACAGAGCTTGGGAATTGTGTGATTTACTGGCGTGTTGGACCCAAAGGGGATGTTGTGGCAGTGCCCATAATAACTGCAGCCATATTTGGACAACAGTGAACCAAATCTCAACTAGTTATCTGTCAATATTCCTAGGCTAGGATTATTATAGTTCATAATCTGTGTACTTGTAATTGCCTTTCTAGGTTTAGGCAGATTTAGGTAAAAATTTAGGTACACGTGAGCTTGTTTGATTTTTTGATGGGGTGGTTTGTTTTTTTTTTGCTGTTGTTTCTATGTAACAAAGTCAATGCCCAAAACTCAAGGTTGTTATATTTGTGTCTTTGGGTTTTTTTCCTCAGCTACTCTCCTTGTATCTGTTTTATGCATTGATTTCTCTAAGTGCATTTGCATACCCAAATGCTGATTAGTGCTTGCCGTTGTAGTGATTGCCTCTGCGTTATAACGAGATGAAGGTACATGGTCATATTTGGCATCTCGGGTTTCTCCTCCTAGCATGTCCAGGCACCCCCGTGTGAAACACACCGTGTGGAGCTGTGATGGCCGATGTGATGTGTTATTTTCTGAGGTTGCAGCATTCCCTAGCAGATGTTTCCTTCTTCCTTCATTACACCTGAATGTATAAAACTCCGCAAAATGCAGATGGAAAACAGTTTATCATTAAAATTAGTGTTTATTGCTACAGCTGAACTAGTGATAGTTGTTTTGAGCGTGACCTCCAGGTGTAGATCCTGCTTCACGTAAGAAGGACAAGATTTATGTTGCTTTCTTCATTAGGGCTTTTAAGCTTCATAATTTCTTTTGCCCCCTGCTGCCCTTCTCTTTTCTCCATTTGTTGGGAAAATAGCCAATTTCTCCTTTCAGGTGTTTTTCTCCTTCTGCTGAGTCAGCAGCAAGATGGAATTAAATGCGAGGTGTGGTGGGGATCTGACTCGGGCTGGGGAAGGTGAAGGGGAGACGAGGGAGGACGGGGCTGAGCCTGCTTGGGTTCATCCTCTTCTTTACACCTGTTCTTCTGCACAGAAGAATAGAGATGCCTGGACCCAGCCCTGAGCAGCTGGGGGAGAAGGAGCCGACAGTCGAGCCTGGGCAGGGTTGTTTCTGTAAGAGTGCAGCTTTCGAGGATAATTTTAACAGATGGTTCCTCGTCTGGCTGTGGCTCTAATAGCTGGTCTGTCGGCCAGGCTGAGCTGCCTCGGGGACAGCCCCGCGCCAGGCTCCTGACAGGTAACCTCCAAACAGCCGTTCTCGCCCTGGCAAAAATGAAGCTTCTTGTCGAGTCCCTGTTTCATCCTCCTCACGTTTGAGATCAAGGAGGTGGGGAACGGTGAACCTTGTGTACCTGCTGTGGACTTTGTTTTCCCATGAGCTCCCGCAGTGCAGCAGCAAGATGTGAACTGGGGGCCTTGCTCTTCAGCCTGGACATCACCTATGCTGCTGTGGCCTGTCCGGCGATGCTCCTGCTGCCTCTTCCTCCTCCTCCTCCTTCTCCTTCCCTCTTCTTCCTCCTCCTCCCGGGAGCATGGAAGGCAGCACATGGGTTGTGCATTCACAAGTGCTTGTGGCTGCTGGTCTTTGTTTTAGAGGTGGATAAGGCTGTGACTTTAAAAGTGGCATGAACCCATGTGAAGGGGTCTGTAATGGCTGGGGAGTCTTGCTGCCCTCATGAATACAAAGTTTAACTCTAAACAAGCCAAGCGGTGAAAGCACAGGGCTCTAGTTCCAAAGAAGCGTATCTAGACATTTCAGTGAGGCAAATTCCTCCTACCTTTCAATATAATTTAGTCGGATGACTTTAGTGCCTTTAAAAATCTCATTTCAAGTGTCTGCATTTTTTGGGAGACCCTAGGGATGGCCATGAAAGGTTGGCAGTCGCTATTCAGGACAGCCTCCTGGCTGAAATTAATTGGTGAGGCAGTAATCTCCTAAGAGGAGTTAGGGAAAAATAAATTGCAGAATTCGGGGCCATCCACCTTTCAGTCTGTGTCTCCTTTGGTGACTTTTCGAGTGTGACACAACCAATTCCCCGTCAGCCTTTCCCGCTGGCTGACACTGGAGAGGTGGCTTTGAATGCTGCCTGCTGTGCTTGTGTGGCACTTGAAAGGCAGAGGAGAGGGCTGCCGTTAAGGGGGTGTATTCCCACAGCTTTAAAGTATATTTGAAAAATGCATCGTTCAGTTATGTCGTGTGTATTACAGCATTAAAACTGATGGAAGCCTGGAACAACGGTTCAGTAAAAAATGGCTGGTGCCGTTGCTGTATCCCCAGTGCTTGAAATAAAATTAGTCTTGATGAAAGATTGCTCTGCTTATAGGAAAAGTGAAATTATTATTCCAGGGCAGAATTTCTTCTGTTAGAAAAAAACATAACAATGCTTTCAGCTAACAGTAGTGATTAACTCGATGGCTTTTTTTTTTTTTAAACGTACTCACAGAATATACCCTATTTTTTTTGCAGTTTACTGAAATCAGAGCATTGTTAATAATAAAAGATTGTCTGTAGATTTTGAAGCGCCTATAAATTTCTTCAAGAGTGTTCTCATAGCCCCGTGTGTTCTGTCTGTCACATCACTAAAACCCTTCCCTCTGCGGTGCTGGGGTGGTTTGTGTTGGTTGATACAGGTGTGGGTGCATGCCTGCACCCACACTCGTCCGCCTAATTTGTTGGTTTTACTTCTTCACAGGTAAAATACTCTAAATCAGAATATATACTTGCTGATTTCAGTGCATATATTAACTGAAACTGGGGCTAGCGCTCAGCTATTGTACTGGATAAGATATTGTACTTCATTTCTTACAGGTTATTCTTTCATATTACTCCACCCATGGCTTTGTTCTAGTAAAATTTCATTGTAGGGAATAGATTTTAGAGGATTTCTATTTTGACCTGAATTATGAGTCAGAGAAGGTGCCATCTGATCTTCTTGGTCATGAGACAGTTTTGCAGCTGAATAACTTGTATTCGGTGCTTACTTTATATGAGTTCTACTGAAGAATCGATCAAAGCTGTAGTTATTTTGGTAATTAAAATCCCAAACCCTTTGAGATAAATATTCCTTTTGTTACATTTGGGCAGAAGAAAAAAAAACAACACAGAACTGAACTGCTAGTATCTGGAAGTACTAACGGGGGATTTTATTTTATTATATTTTTAGGAAAGTAATGAACTCGATGCACCGTGGTGACTTTCAGGATTAATATTGCACACGAAAACCACTGGTGAAGTCATGGCGCCACTGAAATAGGTGGTCAAACTCCCACTGACCTCAGCAGAGTCAGGTTTTTGTCCCAGGAGTGATGAAAATCTAATTTACAACCTAACCGGTTTGAGAAATAGGCATAATGGCTCAGGTCCTTGACTGATACAAATTGCTGTGGTTGAGCTGAGGATGATTGAGTTACGCTGATTTACGCCATCTGGGCTTCTGGAGAATGGTGTGCGACGTCCGCACGGGCTGGCCGTGTCCGTGGGTAAGCGCGCTGTGACAGGCTGCGTGCTCGGGCTCGCTGCAAACAGGCACATTAGGAGCTTTGTAATGGTGTCTCCTATCAAATGGCATATTCTTGTCTCGTATTTTGACTGGAAACAAATAACCAGGAAACAGTAATGAATATTGCTGTTTTCTGAGTCATACAAATTACAAATGCCGTGCTGTAAGCTATAGAGTAGCGGTGATTAAAGGACTGTCCCAGCTGTACAAAGCTAAGGCATACCTGCTTCATTAAATTTACACTGAAATCCACGGTAATTGCTGAGGGTTTTTACGACCTGCATGACAAATGCACCTTTCTATTATTGACTGTATGAGGTTTGACTTAGGCTTTCACCTTAATCTGGGATTTCTGTTATCTAATTCTCGCGTTGAACTGCAGCATCCCTCTGCCTATGTCTGTGCAGTGCTCAAGCGGTGATTTTGCCCACCTCACTTTTCGGCTAATAGCTGCCCAGATGGGGCCTGCCTGCTGGGAAACACTCGGACTCGCCTTTGCAGCTTCGTGTTATATCCCAGGGAACCGCTGAAAATTGAGAGCTGTTTGAGTTGTATCATAGCACAAAGATTTATCAAAGGTAAAGCGCAGCAAGTGTGATGGCACCAGAAAGTAATACAGCTGGCCTGGTTATGCAGCCCTGAAAGAAAAGGAAGTTTTTCCCATTTATTTCCTCGAGTGTAGGATCCTGCCTTTGGGAGCGTCGTACCTAATTACCCTGCCAGTGCAGCAAATTTTCACTGTCAGCCATTCCTCCTGTCAGACATCCCTGTGCAGTGAAACCTCACATAATTCCCACTGCATAGCAAGATGAAAATGTCATTTTTGGATTTTTGGTGCATAAGAAATACGCCTCAGTGTTTATTTAAAAAAAAAAAAAAGGCAAACCACCAACAAGCCCAACAGGCAGCAAACGTCAAGGGCTATTCACAAATCTTATCGTGAATATCGCTAAAAAAAGTATTGGAGTAATCTTTGTATTCAGCAGGTAAGCGGCATTCTCCGTACAAACCTCTTCCACTGTCATCCTCCAAAAGGTGCACTGAGCTTGTCTCTGCAGAAAGCTCCTTGTACTAGGTGATGGTTAGACCAAACTTTTCATCCTCACATAGGATAGGATATAGGCAGGACGTATTTTGCAGTGTTAATTATATAAGGCACTCACTGAAAAGAATAACGTACGCAAACTTCTGAAGCTTGGACAATGGCAATAAATTTAACCGTTTATAGCTTTATGTATTTTATAATCCCCCCCAACCTAAATGTCCCCAGAGAGGGAATGCGCCCTTAAAAATTTTAGGCCTTTAAATTAAGTGAATTTAAATTCACTCATTTGCATACCTTTTTTTTTTATTTTTCCCCTCTTTGTTCTGCCTGAATGAGAGATCACTTCAGTAATTGAACTGTAACTTCGCTACAGGTAAATAATGTAAGACAGCTTATATTCCAAATGCTTGACTGCATTAGGGTTGTGCAGTGCTAATCCGGCAATTTGCAGCGCACCTTTGAGAGGAGACGGTGTCCAGTCCACTTAGGATCACCCAGCGCTGGGCTGGCGCTTGAAAGTTCAATTAACGCGCTGTGCTAAATGCGCTTCTCGAACAGGGACTCGAAAGGATGCTGTGGGGTGGTGAAACAGGCATCCCTGGAAAAAAAACCAACTTACTGAGTTAATATCAAAGGCCAAAAGCTGAATTGTCCTAAAAGTCAGGTTTTACAGCTAAAATGTAAGACCGAAGTCTCTGAAATAGCTTTCGGGAGCAGGCTGTAGTGATAAACTGTGGTCTGTATTTGTGTTTGGATCCAGCAGCTGGATTTGGCATCTCTGTACCTGTGTGACAGATGAACTGGGGTGGGTGGGGAGAAGCGGTGGTGGGAGGGAGGGGCAAGAGATAAAATTTCTATTGGAAAAAGTCTTGGTTAGTATTTTTGGAAAAGAGAGGGTGATATATCCTACAAGGATGACAAAGTGTTTCTGGCTCCGTTATCCTATGTACCTTAGTGTTCTGTGGGAATACTGGAGGAGCCCATGTACAAAGAGGGAAAGCAGAAGGAGGCAGGGGATGATTGTCTGGAGAGCTTGGCACTAATCCCAGAAAAATAATGGATAAGTTGATAGAGGAGTGAATTAATACAGAGTTAAAGAATAGAGAGATAATTAAGGCTGGCCACTATGGCTTTCTGACAAGGGATCCCATTCCTGATGGGGTTACGGGTTTGATAGATGTGGGTAACTAAGCATTGTGGCAGGGTTTTCCAGGTGTTAGATTTGGTATCTCATGAAATCTCAGTTAAAAACAAACCCAACAATGTTAGTATGTAGAATGAGTAGCAGTCGTCTTTAATGGATTAAGATTTACCTAACGGAGCTGAAAAGGTATTTGTCCGTGGGGATTGTTCATTGAAAGATGAGTGGGTTTAGCACAGTTTCACAAGAATGAGAACTACTCCTGAAACTGTTTAACATCTCTATCAATAATCTGGACACAAAAACTAAATGTCTGCTCCCAAAGTTGTGGGTGAGGCAATATTGTTCGTATGGAAATAATAAGTTATATGGAGCAGACTGACCGGCTGGCAAGGTGCTCCCTCTTCTCTTGTCCTCCCACAGTCTGTGCCTTAACCGGTGCACTGGAAGAGGGTATCCTTGAGGAGAGTTACCATGAAAGTGCATGGAGGGTCAGAAAAAGGAAGATGACTTCCCAATGGGATGCTGTGGCTGAAGGACTAGTGGGGTTTTTTATCTGAGTATGTGAGAATGCTGGAAAGCTATGGCCAGTTTTGGTGTCAACAGCTGCAAAAAGAGTTTACAAAACTGAAGAGTCGAGAAAATAACCACAATATTGATTTGAAGAGTGGAAAAAATTCCCTGCAGTGAGAGATTTAGAGAGCCCAATCTGCTTAGCTCATCAAAAAGAGGATTGAGAGGGGACTTGATTACAGGGACGAGTATTTTCATGGGGAAAGCATATCCAGCTTTTTAATCAAGAAGAGAAAAGAAAAATAAGATCTAATAGTTGGAAGCTGGAGCCAGACAATTTGAAATTAGACGTTAAACACAATTTTTTGTCTGTGATTAACTGCTGGAATGAGCTGTGATGTTCAAATGGAGACTGGATACTTTGTGTGATATGATCGGTCAAATACAAGTTACTGGATATGATTTGCAGGCGATAGGGAAAAGCACAGCAACCTGTGACGTACAGAAGGGTGCAAAGGCCTTAAAATCTATGAGCATTGAAAGGGTGATCAAAGAAAGAAGATAAGGGTACAAACTTGAGTGTAGGAAGTTCCATCTCAACATGAGGAGGAACTTCTTTACTTTGAGGGTGGCAGAGCACTGGAACAAGCTGCCCAGAGAGGTGGTGGAGTCTCCATCTCTGGACACATTCAAAACCCGCCTGGACGCGTTCCTGTGCAACCTGCTCTAAGGTGACCCTGCTCTGGCAGGGGGGTTGGACTAGATGATCTCCAGAGGTCCCTTCCAACCCTATGATTCTATGATAAGAAAAAGGAGGAAGCACATGGGAGCACAAAAAGGAGAAACAGAAGCACCAAAAAGGGCAAAGAAAGGAATTTCATCGGGAGAAGGAGCTTCTGTTTCTAAATGCGGGAACATATGTCCCAGCAAAGTGAGTTTTGGCATTGGAAGCACCTTGAATGTTGGCAGAGCTGGAGTCATCTGTTTCGTAGTCAAAACAGCAATTTTGGATTCTCTGCTTTGTTAATGATGATGAAGAAACCTCCTGTTTGTGGTTTGGGCTTTTGGCACTGTTGGCTGCCTGTTCTGCTGCTGCGGGAGAAGACAGTGCAACCAGCTTTGCTTAGCCGTGGTGGAGCCCAGGGCTACGTCCCAGTGCAAGAGCCGTGCCAGAAGTGAAGGGCATGGCAGGTATCGCTGGGGCTACGGCACGACTTACCTTTTCAGCGGCGAGCTGTCGCTGTGGTCTCTTGTGTGCCCTTCACTCTATTGACATCACTGCTATACGTACAAGTTTTAAAAGAAATAATGAAGCCTATAGTTATACCATTAAAACTAAATTTTGGGGAAATCCAGCAGGGAAACCTGTGTGGTCTTGGTTGTTTTTGACGACTACCGCGTGTATGTGTTTGTCCTCTTGAAATAGTTTCACCAGATCAGTGACGGTGTCTTCTTTTTTCAAAGAAGAAACTAATTTCAAGTGCTCACGGTGCCTAATAACCAGGTAATCGTTAATTTCAGTGTAATACTGTGTTTCTTCTGTGGGGAAGTGCAGTGGTTCAGTCAAGATCATGGTCCAGGTGAATTTGCTGCTGTTTTTTTCTGTGGATCTTCAGTTATAATGGAAGAAGTGAAACAGATGCCTTAAGGACTATAAGTCACTTTGCTACCGTGGAAGCTCTTTAGCCAGGACTGAAAATCACTTTTCCAGCAAAATTTTCCAAAGCGCTGTGTTATGTCCACAGTAGAGAATACTACTGTAGTTGTTATGTGGAGAGAAATAACTCACGTATGTTATTTTTTTACAACTCCATCACAAAGCTATTACCTTTGTTTAGCAGCATTTCCTGTATTGTTTTAGATTTGCAGATCAGGATCTTATCAATGGAAATTGGCAATGTGTTTCCTTTGGACTATTTAACAGAAACATAAACTCTTTGTGATCAATTAGAGCACCCAATTACCAGCAGCTCTGCGTGGGTCAACTATTTCTGCCTCGTATGGCCATAAACATTTGATGCAGCCAGTACAGAATAGCAGTTTTCTGACTTCTGGGCTGGAGTGTGGATATTTTCAAGAGTGCGCTAGAACCTGGGCTTATTATGGTAATATTCTCCTTGGAACTAGGAAGACTGATAAATTGTAATAAACTGTTTTCTTGGGGGGAGGGGGGGGGGAATCATGCAAGAATGTCTGCACTACCTGTAATAATTGACTAACTGGACAGTAATTATTCCAAAATGCTGTTGGAAGTATATTGACCTTGATGATCACTTACTTTCTCGGTGGACAGCCGAATAATTGTCTTAGCCTAAGGATTCCCTAGAAGCTGTTCTCAAATCAGAGCAGCACTTCAGCATTTAACTCATGACATTGTGACATCCATTAGGAACGCAGAGAGGTAGGAATTACCCTATTCAATCCGGTTAAAGATCCAATTAACTTAGAATCATATCTCTGCTAGTAACTAATACTAGGTGACTCAACACCCTGGGAAAAACACAAACAAACAACAAACCACTAAAAAACCTGACCCTACAGCTTCCTCCATCCTCCCCTGAATTCTCATTATCACAATTAAGAAACAAAGTGTTCCTGAAAGATTTTTTTTTTCCTTTTTTTTTTGTTTTGTTTTGTTTCCCCCTTCTTACCATGCACTTACTGCTTGGCTTCCATCCTGAAACATGAGATCAATAGCCCTGATAAATTCTTACCCTGGCTTGGGAAAGTATTATTATTAGCAGTTTAAACTTTAAACATCTAATCATTCTCCTAATCGTTATGCCCTTTGTATCAATAACATTTTTGTGTCAGAGAGTTTGCAAAGTTAATTATTGTGATTTTCTCCCATTTTAAATTTGCTGTTTCTTAATTCCAGTGCGATCATCAAAGTGACTATTTGACCTTTTTCACCTGTTTTCATAAATACTTGTGTCTGTCATGTTCATTCCTTGAAACACTTCGTCTGTACATGAAATACTGGTAATTCTTTTCATTCCTTTCTTAAAGGGACCTTTAGTATTTTCCTTGTTTTTGACCTGTTTAGTCCTTTCTATAATTTTTGAATGCCCTTTGAATGCAGTTATACTTAGTGTCAAAGGTAAGAATATATCAGCCACACATCGAAATTGCTAATCTTGCACCATACTTATTTTTAGTCCTTTCTAATGTGTTCTGTACAGAACCTCCCATCTCAGTTGCCTCTTGACCACCTTGGCCTGCCGAGCAGATGCTTTCTATTGACGTGATTTTTCTTTTTTTGCAGAAAGTAAACAAGGCAATAGGAACACTGCTCTCTTGCAGCCTTCCGAATGCCAGGGGCTATTTGGGGAATTTAACTTCAGTTAAATAAAATGAAACAAATCTATTATGATCTTCTGAGAAAGTCTGATGTTTTAGATCATAGGCCGTTTCTAAATACAGGGATCGGAAATTAATGTCTGCCTGGGTAGATTGTTCTGTAACTGTCTCCTGCAAGGTTTTTCACAGTTTCCTTTGAACCGAGTGTCCTGGCCATTTTTTAAGAGATAGTAGTTTGAGTGGATGAAGTGTTAAGATGGCATGCTATAAGATAGATACGTATATACATACACACAAGGAGTTAAATTACTTATTATATATGTATGTGTTTGCATGAAATTGTTTAACCATCATGGCAGTTTATGGAAAAAGAAGATCATTTGGTATACATATATATAGAATATATATTTTATTTTATTTTTTCCTAAACCATTTTGTGCAACGGGCAATAGCTTTTGCCTTGGGCTTTTGAATCTGACATTGCTTTATCTTCCCTGAAGATAATGAGTACCAGCAAGATCTGATGTGACTGAAAGGGAAACAAACAAAAGTGAAGCAACTCAATATGGAGCATATCAAATTTTAGATTTATTCCGGAGACATGAATTTTGAAACTTGAAATCACACACCTATGATGTGTGTGTTTGCATGAGTATACGTGTACAAGTGCATATATACCCTCTATTTATAAATATATATGTGTATAATTGAAATCTTTGTCTTGTACAGGCACATGAGAAGTGCTGGAAAGCTTGTATACTAATGTTTAATGGTTCCTAATATTTAACAGTTGGGTTGTACCACCGCTATGGAGAAGTGATCCAGATTCCTTCCGTTTTGGGGTATTGCTTTTACTTGGGGGCTCCTCTCTGTAGAAGAACGTCTTCCTGTATTTGGCTGCAGACGCTCGCTGTGGCAGATGTTATGACTCAGAGCAGACATGAGGATTCAGAGTTTTTTTTTCTCTCTTTTTTTTTTT
>VYZM01018431.1:563368-650885 GCA_013398915.1 Dromas ardeola
TTCCATAAGTGACTTGCCCCCAGGCATGTTTTGACAGGGAGGATATCATTTCAAATTAAATGTGAATGTGGAGGCTTTCCAAAGCTACAAATTGCAGAGATTTCTCAGTGTGACTCAAAGTAAAAAAAGTGTTGTGCATGCTGATGACTTGCTGTGGTGGGAGGGTGCTGCTGTGGTGGAGCTGCGGTCCCCAAACCCATAGTTTATTGCCTTGTTACAGATTTGGACATGAGAGGCAGTGTCCAGGACTGAGCTGCTTTGACCTCTTTCCTTTAATTTTCCTCCATAAACTTCATAAAAGCCAACAGGGCAGAGCTGGTTTTTCCCTGCTGCCTTCAGGTAGGGTGGGATGGTGACTGGTGGTTGAAAATCTCATTTCCCCTACTTGTTTTAAATGGTCAGGTGAATCTCTAGCATCAGTGAGCAGAAGATATTTTTAAGAGGACAAAGAACATGGTCTGAAAGCAGGCAATCCAGAGGATGCATCCTGACGAAGACTGCCGGAGGGCCCCGTAGGGCTTTTTGTCTGTACCAAGGTGATTGCTTTTCCCCTTTTACATGGGGAGAGGCGAAATGAGGAGAGGAATTCCTTCTTAGTTGTTGTGGGGTTTTTGGGGTTTTTTTTTTTTTTTTTAAACTATTTCAGGAAAATTAATGGAGCGAACATCTGTAATTCTAAATAACATCCATTGAGCTATTGGTGCCTGTGATCCGTGTGTCTTCTGAAGTAAGAGACCTCAATACTCCAGATCTCCAACATTTTAAAGTTTTTCCTGCGTTTATGAGCAGAACTTTTTCTTTCTAATGAAACAAAGCAAAGAGAACACCGCCTCCCCACCCCCTCTTCCCCCNCTTGCCTAAATCTCCAGATTTGTGGCACAGCCATAACGAAGGTCAGATCTGCATTGTTTGAAGCTGGTACTCTTTGAGTAGGTTCTGGCTTTCTGAGCATATTATGTCTTCTCAGAGTTTGTCTTTTATTCTTCCTACCTTTATTCTCTTTTTCACCTTTTGTTCCAGCTTTTGACCCATGTTTCATCTCTTTCTCTGGTTCTCCCTCTTTGGTTTTGCTCATCCCCCAGCTGCTGGGTCTCGGGGCAGGCGTCCTCAGGCACGAGATGTTTCTGCAGCCTCTGGGACAATCCCGACCATGGCGTTTCGGTGTTAACGCGGTGTCAGTAAAAGGAATGACGCTGATCAAGGACGCTTTCATCCATGTGTGACATCAGCTGGGATCTGTTAATTTACACAGAAATCGGTGGAACTGTGGAAATCTGTATGCAGGCAGGATCTTGGCTGCGTTAGCCCCAAGATCTATAGCATTTTACGGTCCCTTTAGGGAGACGTGGACATGAGCTTCCTTTATGTCGCCGTGTTCTCTACGTTTTTCCTTCTGCGCTGAGAATACAGTGTAGGAAAGGAGCGAGAGCAAACTCTGATAGCTTTAACCCGTAATAAGTCTGATGTCCTCAGGGAGAACGGAGATTAAAGAGCCAAAATTCTCCAGGAGATTGTCACTTGGCTAATGATGATAGTAGCCTATGGCAGTCAGGGATGATATGGCTGATACTTAGCAGGGGTTGTGAACCAATTAGTCTGCTCAACAAAATACTTGGTCCATTGGGTGCAAATGTTAAGAATATTTATAGGGCTGGCTATGGAGTCGGCTAATCAAAACTGGAGAAAGCTACTTAAGAGGCTGTCCCAGGCTCTACAGAGGCTCTGAGATTACACAGCTGACAGATAAACAAATGTTTGCCCATGTAAATATTAGGATTTAAACATTGTATTCAACTCCTTTTCAGTTTCCTAGCATTGTGAAATCAATTAGGGGTGCTTAAAACATGCTACAGTCTGCTTCCCTGTGGAGAGCTGACTTCAGCGGTGGCCGTCCATGGGTGATCTCCTGCAGGTTGGCTTCCTCCAACTTTGCTTTTGGTATGTCTCAGATGGTCCAGGGAGGAACTCATTTCCATGATGGCAGAGGGTGTCACATAAGCTGGCCCAGGTAAAATGGCAGCAGCACAGTAATAATTCAACAAATACTAGCACGTTGTTTCGCATTTATTAACTGCTTAAGTTCTGAGTATTCCCGTTAACTCTCTAACTCATTCATTCTTTAACCTACTAACTTGATGAAGTATGAATCTATTGCAAATCAACATTGGTATCACAGCCTGGTCCATTATATTAGTAATGTCCAGTCCATTATACTAGTGATGTAGAGAGTTGGTAGTTACCTGAGATCTAATCGTATAGTTGGAGAAGAAATGCAGTAATTCATCTAAATGTACAGGGCGGCTTAAAGGTTCGTAAGGGTTTCTTTCTTGGCTTATTTATTTATTTGCACTTCATGTTAAGTGCAATTAATAAAATAACTTTTCAGGTTTTTTTGCCCCTGTAATCTAAGGCATCGCTTAGAACCGTTTCTGTTACACAGATAATACACTGAGAAAAATCCACAGGCTTCACTGGAAAAGCTTTTCGAAACCTGAGAATATTGATTCCTCCGATTTGAGACTTAAATGTGCTTATGCATGTTTTTACAGAGAATCTGCAAATAGAAGAACAGCTTCTAACTCCGCTACTAAGCTTCTGATCAAAAACATTCTGCCTTGCTGGTTTACAGCTGTTGTTTTACAGCGAGCAATCAGTTTGAAATACAGCCATTTTGAATTTGGGGCTGAAGGTGGTTTTCTCCAGTAGTTATTTGAAAAATCACATGTTCAACTGGGGCATTTACTGTATTTGGCAAGTTCTAAACGAGGTCTTTACTTACAGAAAAATAAAATATTAATAAAAGCCAGGTTGCAGATTGTTCTGGTAAGCACTATGTGTTTTTATTATTATTATTATTATGGTTTTTTACACCCCCTGTGTAAAAGCTTTCTTTGTGCTGCTGCTATTCTGGCTGTAAGTGGTTTTAAGTGCAGTGGGTTTTAATATACAGATGTTATTTCTGATGGATCTTATATATTGAAAATGGCATAATGTCTTTTTTGATCCTGAAAAGCATAATGTTTATTGGTACTGATAATTGTTAATAGCTTTTTTTTGGTTTGGTGTCTTTTGGTTGTTTTTTTTTTTTTTTTCATATGTGTATTGGAGATGCAACATACTGGCAGTTAAATGGGGTAAAAATGGTCTTTTCAAGGGGAAGATCCAAGTCCGTGGAGACTCTCCGGGGATCTCATTAAAGCGCTCTTTTTTTAATATAGTGTACTGCAATAACAGCTATCAGAATCCCCACAGTGTGGTTTCCTGATAGTTTAGTTTACACAGAATTAATTGTCTAATTTTGCAAGCAACCAGCATAGTGCACATTGATTTTTAGTTATTTAATTATTTTCAGTCTGATGTGTTGCTCTCATGGATTCTGCTTCACATGTAAGGTAGTTTTTACAATCCATCTTTACTTACACCATTCTGTCGTAGCACATATTACGTAGGAATCATGATTAATTTTTATTTATTTTACTATATCATTCTTCTTTTTATCCTTCCATATAGAAGAATTGCTGTTCATTTAAGCAATTCTTGCGTAAAGTGTTTTTAAACAACACAAATGAAAGGATGGATCAGAAAAGACAATTCAGATTTTATAGGGCTTCTGTGGTTTAGATGCTCCAGAGACCAACCCTGAATGAGGAGAGTGGATTTCTCTTGTCCTCGGAGGTCAGCTTGCTGGTTTGGCTGGTACAGGAATGGCAAAGAGAAGATGAGCCTCGCACAGAACAAAGGACCAGCAACTTGCAGTCGGTTGATTCAGAAGCATAGAAAAATGTATTTGAATAAAATTTCATAGGCTGTGTTGAGAATTTGGCTTGAACAGGATTTTAAATGTATTTGGAGGCTTCCTTTTAAAAGCAAAGTTATTTTCAAATACTTCGCACGGAAACAGAAGAGTTTTGTCTTAGGATGTTGTTTAGCCGCATGAGAAAGATGGAGTTATCCAGAATATTCTTCATCTCGGTTTGGGGCAGGACGGCTGCTAAAACAACTTCTGGCCTTGACCAACTGCTAAATATCGCCTTCCAGCTTGGCTGGTCATTGCTGCCGCGCTCGGGAGACAACTCTCCTTCTTTACCTGCTCAGGCTCCCGCATGTGGGGAAAAGATGATGGGCCTCTGCTGATTTCTTGCCCCTGGACCTGGCTGTGTTCCTGCACCTGATGATGGTTTTTAACCCCAGGAATGGCTTTGCCCTGCAAAGACCATCACTAAGTGCAAACATCTCTGCTGAAACTATGGCTATTCACTTGCGAGCAACACGTTGGCTGGAGGAACTGGTGACTACATCCTCAGCTACTGTAAACTGGAGGGGTTATATGAGTAGCTGAAAGAGCTTTCTGCACAGAGTCTGGAAGCGATACGGGAGGCAGGGACTGAGCATGGGCTGGGTATCAGGTGGAAGAAACATGGGAATCCAGAGACAGACGGAAGAGATGTAGCCTGAGGAGACTGTGCAGAAACAATAGTCCTGTCCCAAATGAGTGCGTTTGTGGATGCTTGGGTACCCGCTGTCTTAGGGTGGTGATGGGCTATTGAAACATCTGCTGTTTCTATAGGGTGAAGAGCTGGGTGGAGGAGGGAGGGAGGGCTGAGGAGCAGTGAGGAAGAGGAGCAGGTCCCCATCGTTCCAGCTGGGAGTTCAAGGAAAGGGTGTCCTCCAGCTGCGAGTGAAAGGGTACGGAAGTGAAACACTTTGGTTAATGCTAGTGAGCATACTAGCTCAGCGACAGGGCAAGTCAAAATAGCTGATTTGGAGGGGGGAAGAAAAAAAAAAAACCCAAACCAGCAAAACTATCATCAAAATATGTTGTATTTCACAAAGTATGTGCTTGTCAACACTTGGATTTTTATCTTTCATTTTTCACTTACTTGAAACATTCTCCAAATGAAAGCTGTGACTTCTTCTGTAAGAAGCGAGCATTTTGGACAATGCTGCCATCCTTCTTGCCAGCATGTCTAGGAGAGGGAAATAGAAAATCAGTGAAAGGTGAGATTCCTTTGCATTCTCATTCACTGCCTTTTTAGCTCTTGCCTCTATTTAAGAAGCTGAGGTGCAGTGAATTTGTAATGCCATAGCTATTCCAAAATGCTTTTGTGGGCAGGGATTGTATCTCCCTGTTAGACACTAGATATGAAAAAACCAGCCTACAGGCTGCAGTATGGATCCAGCCCACCAAGCAAACGAGATGTCTCCATCATGCTGGTAAAGGACGGCTGTTCCCACGTATTACAGATCACATTGAGTGCGCTGAGCTTGACCAGACATAAGGCTGTTCTCTGTTGGGAGGCACCTGAAATGTGAACGTGCCACCACCCTGTCTGGTCCCGTGACAGGGGTTTGACGGCGTGCAAAGCCTTTGAGTGCTGTGTCCCATCCTGGCCCCGTTGGTAATGTGCATGTTGTTCTCGTGTCAGTTGTTATCTCAAAGTGTTGACATCATATACTGAATAACACTTAAGCAGGTCTCTTTCCATTAAAAGATGAATTCCCGACACAATTGAAGTCAATGGGGCTTTTGTCACTGACTTCAATAGGTCTCAGCTTCCACCTCGTGACTCCATGGGAAGAAGAATAAATTGCTGCTGAAAATGCAACTGTCTCTGACATCCAGTGGGAAGGGATAATTAGCAGTCAGTCATGGAGCTGCCATCGTGGTTGTCTGATGAATAATAGAACTGAGGACAAGTGATATGTTGCCTTCCAAGAGGGTAAAGTGATTTTTAGCAGATTGGCATGAGTGTAGGCAGCCAAGAAATATGGTATGAAAACCAGGAGTGAGATGAGTTCTAGACAGTAGACATCAACTTTTCTGTCTGTCTGGCCTCTGACACATACCACGTAGTTTTGTGTAAACACTAAATGTTTGGGGATCAAGAAGACAAAATCTTGTTACCAGGCTTTGTTTTGTTTTGTTTTTTTTTGTTGTTGTTGTTGTATTGGGATTAATGTTTTTAAAAGAGCATGAGAGAGATTTCAATGAAATCTCCTCTCCCTTTTTGCTTCTCATCAAAAATACCTCTGGAACTGGTTAGAGCATGGTTGGACCTCTGTTGTGAGGATGATGGTACAAGGGTGAAGGACCATGCTTTATGGATTTGTGCAGTTGAGGATGCGTTGAGGAAACCCTGATTTCTAACAGAGAGGCCAGCTGGTGCGCTGGGCTTCTGGGATGAAGCACAAAGATGGGTGCTGGATTCGTAGATCTCTACCCTTTGAGCAAAGCGCACAACAATTAAAGCAGGAGAAAGCAAGCCCAATGTAGTTTTAATCATTAGTTTCAGTTTGTCGTTGGTCTTAGCACTGTGTGCAGCTTTGTGAGAGCATAAAGACGGCACTGTGGTGCCGTGGCTTTTAACTAGGCCTGTTTATGTATTGTGATTGGCGAAGCTATTGACTTCATATTCTTTCATGTTCTTTATGTTCCCTTCTGTTTTGATGTTATCGTGCAGTCATCTTAGCTACCTATTAAACAAGAGACTACTTCAATATGAAATGATCAAAGGGGTGAGGGAACACAGGGCCATAAAGAATATATGGAGAGCTCCGGGAGAATGATAAATTGAATTTAAAGGCTTTTTTCAAGCTGCTTAATTCCTGCTTAGATTTCTGGTGCCACCAATAGGCAACAGTCCCTTTCTTTAAATCTTTTACTAAGGATTGACTGGCAGAATCACTGTTTTACACGGGGTTTAGAGAGTAAAAGGCCACCCTGAAGGTCAAGCCCTGAGAGATTTCCTCTAAGAGCTCATTGATTCTACTAGATTTTTTGACTTGAAAACAGACCACTCCTTCCTAGATCTGCAGCTTGGATACAAGTGCCTTAGTATGTGCCAGCACAGAACGCAGGAGCAAAAGTGTAAGCGCAGGGGAAAAAAAAAAAAATAGAGAGAGATGCTGTGGGGCAGACAGACAATGATTTCAGTCTCTCGCTTATACAATTCAAACTGGTGACATTATTAGCTACTGGTCCATGAAAAAAGAAGGTATTATTTTATCGGTTTCAGAAATGGATTATATTAACAGTGAAATTGGGCAGAATAAAGATTTATGGTCACATCCTCAGCTTGAGTAAACAGGCAGAGGACCTCTGCTTGTAATGGGGATGGAAGGGCTCGCCGCCGCTGAGGAGCTGGGCTGTAAATACTGTGGGTCTGGTTTTCTTCACATATATAAATGAATGCGGGGTGGCTGTGAATGCATATGCACAGAACTGTCTTTATTTTACACAAAAATTAAGATGAGCATGTTTTGCCTCTCTAACCTCATTATAGTATTGGCTTTGTAAGTTGCCCAGTGCTGTGGTGGCGATTAGCAAAATGAATCTGAAAGCCTACCCCATAAGCAAACTCTGTATTTGCGCTATTACCTACTCCTGTGATATTTCAATCTGATTCATTAGAGAAATTAGCATTTTTATGGACTAATTAGGGGAGAATGTTGCTTGTACTCTTTCTGATATCCAGAGCTTTTCACAGCTTAGTAAAGCCAAACAGAACTGAAACATGATTTTTTTTTTTCTCCCCCCAAAAATAAGAAAAAACAAAAGGATTACTCAAATTAACTCAAAAGATTGGGGAGATTTGAACTTAACAAAAAAAAAAAAAAAGAATTAAGAGAAGATTAGATTACTATACTATTGGCAGTTTGTACAGTTTTTTTTTAATTCAAAATTGCAGATCTCTTTCAGCTATTTTGGTTCTTCAGGCATAAAAATATTTTAAAAGCTGTCAGTCAGTCACCATATTTTTTGTGATGGTTGCAAAATGAACAGTAATGAGAATGAATAGTAATGAGTGCATTATTTAGTATCTATAAATACCAATTGATTTTTCATTGTAAGTTTATGTATTTCAGCCAACGTACATTTTAGTTTTTCTCTTCTATTTAAAACCAACCTTGGGTTTTATTAGACCATAGCTGTTCATTCGAACATGTCTTAGTTTTTCTCACGTTACGCTAATGAACCACTTGCTTTTGAAGTTTAATTCTAAATATGCATGTGTGTCACTTGCTCCTGCTCACATTCTCCGTTTGCCAGGAGGGTAAAAACGGGCGTCTGTGACTAAACATCTGAGGTCATCTTTTTGCAAGGGAAGTATTCTTTCTTCTTAGAGGATGGAATACCATTATTTTAATCAATGCAGGCATCTCCTTTTTGGATCGTTATGTTTTGATAATGATCTTCATTTACAGAGACACAGAGCAGTGAACCCCTCATTTTGGGCTCGTGTAGAGAAGGCAAAAATCTCCATCTTGCACAGAGGGTAGAAGTTCAATTAGGCATTTTGGTGTCATGGGAGGTTGATTGTGCTTTAATTGGCTCCAGCTGACTGGCTTTTAGGCCGTGATATTCTTCACCTGCAGTTGGATGCTTCTCGAATATGTATGGAATTTTTTATTGCACTTGATAACGTTGCACAAAGTCAGAATAATTATTTCCAAATGATACTTCAAAAGTGAATGCCCTATGATAAATACAAGTGAAAAACAAACCCTTAAAATTGTAGAATAATTTAAGTTGGAAGGGACTTTTGGAGGTCCAACCTCCTGCTGAAAGTAGGACTGACTTTGACATTAGATCAGGTTGCTCAGGGCTTTGTCCAGTTGAAAACAATAATTAGTCTTCTCTTCTCCAGGCTAGACAAACACAGCTCCCCCAGCCTCTTCTCATAAGTTGTGTGCTGCAGCTCCCTCATCATCTTGGTCGTCTCTGCTGAATTTTTGCCGGTTTGTCAGTGCCTGTTTTGTAACAGGGAAACCAGAGCTGGACACTCTGTTCCAGATGCAGTCTCACGAGTGCTGAATAAAGAGTAATAATCGCTTTCCTTGACCTGCTGGCTGTGCTCCTGCAAATGCAACCCAGCATGTTGTTGGTGTTCATCACTGTCACTGCCGACTCCTGTTCGACCCGCAGGCTGTCTTCCCCGGGGCTGCTTTCTGCGCCATGGGTTTCCATTTGCAGAGCTTCATGTCTGCTTTGGCTGAATGTTGTAAGCTTTCTGTCAGCCCACTTCTCCATCCTTTTGAGTTGCCACTGAATGACAGTCCCACTCTCTAGCATGTCAGCTGCTCCCCAGCTCTGGTGTCCTATGGAAACTTGCTGCGAGTGTATTCCCTCTCGTTGTCAAAGTTGTTGACAAAGATATTAAGTGGTTAAAAATATTGCTGTCAGGAAGACTTATTCCATTATCTTCTTTGGGACTGATGTGATGGTCACCAGGCGGTTGAATGTTGGTGTGTGTTGTTCCTTCTTGCCCTTCTTGAGGATGGCCATGAAAATTTCATTTTTCAGTCATCAAAAGGATCCCCCAATTTCCACAATATTTCAAAGATACAAAGGGCAGCTTCAAAACGATGTCAGCCTGTTTCCTGCACATTCATAGATCTGCGTAAGTCCAGTTTGATTAAGTGGTCCCTAAAAAAATCTTCCTCTACTGCAGATAGGACTTCCTTGCTCCAAAAACATTAGGAACATGGACCTGGGCAGCCTGAGAGTAGGCCTTGCCAGTAAAGACTGAGTCAAAAAAGTCATTGAATGCCTCATCCTTCCTCCGTACCCTTTGTCAGTATTTCTGTTAACATATTCAGGAGCGACCTACATTTTTCCTTGGTCTTTTGCTGCAGATGTACCTATGGGTGAACCATTCTTATTGGCCATACTATCCCTTGCCAGTTTCAACTCCACCTGGGCTTTGGCTTTCCTTGCCCTTGCAGTCTGGGCAAGGTTTCTATAGTTCTCCTGGGTAGCCCGTCACCACTTCCACCTTCTGTTCACTTTCTTTTTGTGTTTGAGCTCAGTCAGGGATTCCACATCCAGCCAAGTCAGCCTTCTGCCACGTCTGCCGCACTTCCCACTCATCAGGGTGGGTTGTTCTCATGCTTTGAGGAGGTTTTGCTTGAAGATCAAGGAACTCCACTGTGCCTTTCTGCACCCCAGGAGAGTCAACCATGACATTACACCTGCTAGTTCCCCAAGCAAGTCAAACTGCTCCCCTGACGTTCAGAATCAATATTGTCTTTGATGTGCTCATGAAAGCTCAGTTGCTTGCGCACCACCAGTTGCCCATCAGGGTGCTTGAAGTCCCCCAGGATGACCAGGGCCTTTGATTGTGAAGGCTGAATAAAGCTTTATCCCCTTCCAGTTTTTGATCGGGTGGTGGGCAATAAACACCCACGGCAGCGTCCTCCTTGTTGGCCTCTGATTCTTACCCATAAGCATTAGCTTTCAACGAACCTCTCACCTGTTCAGCAGCAGAGCTCCATGCATAGAAGTCTTGAGAAATAAATCTGACTCATTAGTCTCTTCTGAGGAAAATCCTGTTTTCTGAGCATGCATTTTAACAGTTTTTCATCCTATACAGTGCTTTTTCTAGGAGAAACGTATTTTTTCCGATAGACAAAAACCCCTCTTGAAACTCTTTTGGACTTGAAAGATTTGGGGTGCCATAATAACTTAAGCATATGCTTAATAGCATTTCTCGATGGGGGATCGGTTGGTATAAAGTCTTTATGCGTATCTGTGGATGGAGGGAGTTAATAGCATGCTTCAAGTCTTAAGTGCCAATGTAAAGCACTTACTGAAGTGATGTATTTTTTCAGTTGCACTTTTCTCTTTGCGCTTTCAGCAGTTCAAAAGTTGGGATACTGAAATCACCCATCTTGACCTCAGTCGTCTTCTGTGTTAATGAAATGCCCTGTGCTGTTGCTTATTAGTTAGGCCATTAGCCTGGGACTCGGAAGTGTTATTTCTGGCTCTGCAATTATCTTACTGCTGCAATTTTCCTATCTGAATTGGGGATAACAAAGATTTCCTTCTTTGTAGAATGCTTTGAGATTTGGTGATGAAAAGTGCTATATAAGCGTTCGATATTGTTATGCGAACAAGTATCACTTTGTTTGCATGGCTTGACCATTTTACAAGTAAGTGGAGAGTTGATGACCAAATCAAGATTAGAACTGAACTAATGAGTTATAATGAACAACTTCAGTCTATTGACTTTATTTTCCCTTCTGTTTGAAAGTCATTAACTTTTATAAATCAATCTCTAGAGAAATTTTTAGTCTGTAAATCATTTGCCAGCTGGGTTTAGAAATCTTCTAACTTTGCTTGTTTTGTGGTTTCGCTTATCATTTTAGATGCCAAATAAGTTACTGATTAGTTTGTATGAACATTAGCAATCTGAACATAGAATTGCATTTTTATAAGGTTAAGTTTCCAATTTCAGTGCTGGGCGTTTCTTCAAGTGCATTTAAAAGGCATTTTCAGGGAAAAAAACCCAAACCTGAAAATTATAGATTAACAGTGAACAATCTTTATAACAGGAAAAAAGTTTTTCTTCATTAAAACTATAATCTGTTGTGAACAGGGCAGCAGCAAAATTGTCAATTTTAAAAATATTTTCAAAAACCTTTCTACACTTAGTCTCATGGTTTAGGTCCTTCTGATCTTTGTGAGTTCATGTATCATGGCAGCTTGCATATGATTGACTTCTGTGTTGTAGAGTGGGGAAAAAAAAAAGCATCCTCAGTTAAATTTGCGTACTGCCTGCTTAAAATTTATAGCCAGGAAACATTAGGAAAATAGTTGGTTAGGTGGTGTAAATACACATAGCTTCAACAAAACTACGCTGATTTATTCTGGTTGAAGATTGGCTCTGGATTGTCTGAGAATGACTGTGTGTTTTGGCACATGGGTATGAATAGATGAAATCTAATTTGCATCTGGAAAACACAGAAATAATTTTTCTGGCTGTATTCTTTCCTGAAACCCCCATAGGAACGCATGGGTCTCAAAAAATGGTGGATATTCTTTAACTGGTATGTAGATGTCCACAATGCTGCCTTACCAGCTCAGGAGAAATCCTTTTCTCAGCCCATGTGCCATTCAGTTTGTACATACTCCATGCTGAAGAGCGTAGGGAAAGGTTGTAGCGCAGAGTTGCGTTGTGTGTTCGAAGGTTATTAAAATCAAGTGAAAGTGCGCTCTATACCTTGGGGACTTTAAATGCAAAATCATTTTAACTAATAAGCAGGTACTAAGTGTGGCAAATTTTACCCCAAGGTACGCGCGGGCTCCTGTGGCGGTGTCGGTTTTGCTCGCTGACTTTTATTGACTATCAGGATTTATTGACCCAAGGGGGAAATATCGACAGAGGTGATTCTTACCAGTCACGGTTTTCCTAAAGGGACAATAACACCTGGTGCTCACTGTAAATTTAAACTCAATGCCTGCATGTGTGTCATGGCACGGGGTTTAACACTGAACACTTGCCTACCGTGATCGCGTGACAGTGCTGTACACGAGACCTGAGTGCTTTTGCACAGACCCTGACATTTTCTTTAGGGAAAAATATCTGTGATGTGCCTGGCTAGTGACAAACCCGTGCGAGAGAGAGTGTGTGCATGTGTATGCATTAGCCTTTGTATGTATGTTAAAGCCGAGGCGATTTTCTTCTGGTAATCGTTCTAATAGCTTTTAATGCCACACATCCATGTTGCTAAGTTCACTACAGACCTGCATTATGTACCATCAAAGCACTATAACATTTCTTATGCCTGAGAAATCATGGACCAGAATCTGGCCCAATATGCTTGATTTACAAAAACTTGTTTGTGGCTGCCTTCTTTTATTGGTACATTAATCACAGAAATTGTTGTCTAACATCGCGTGGTGGTCTTAGATAGCTATGATTAGTATTTCAAGGCTCTCTTTATATTCTGGTAGTCCTTTCAGTAATAAATAAACAGATATTTGAGCACCTTGCAACATCATGCTTGCAGTAATTATCAGCCATCTCATTCTAAATGTGAGACTGACCCGAAACATAATATTCATTTTTTTTCCTGGTGGGAAAACTGAAATATTGGCAAAGCATGTCTACTAAAATGGACATCTTAATTTTATTCCTGTAAAATTAGTACTTTCCTACTTTGGCTGAAAAGAAGATGCTGGCATTATTTAAGAAGTAGGAAAAACTGCCATACTTGCTTTTCTCAGTAGCACTGCAGCTTTGTTGGGTTGTATTCATAATGCACGTGGGTAAAATTACATCTAGAAATGTTTGTTTCTGTAATAATTAAGAGCTCCTTTTCTCTCTTGCTCTCTTTTTCTCAACCCATATTAATTTTACATACTTGGGATTAGTCTGAAGATGTCATTGCAAATACTCGCTGTAGCACACTCGCACTTACGTGGGATCCATCAGCTGTAAGGATGGCAATCTTTTGCTATGACTGCAGTTTACCCATTCCATCCTGTGCTATTTTCCAAGCTGGTTAATGCGTCTTTTTATTCTTTGACAAAACTTCCTCCTTAAAAAAGCTCCTGCTATTGTAGTGATAGGACGAGGGGCAATGGTTTTAAACTAGAGCAGGGTAGGTGTAGATTAGACATTAGGAAGAAGTTCTTTACACTGAGGGTGGTGAGACACTTGGAACAGGTTGCCCAGAGAGGTGGTGGAGGCCCCATCCCTGGAGACATTCAAGGCCAGGCTGGATGAGGCTCTGAGCAACCTGATCTAGTTGAAGATGTCCCTGCTCACTGCAGGGGGGTTGGACTAGATGGCCTTTAAAGGTCCTTTCCAACCCAACACATTCTATGAGTCTATGATTCTAATATGCACAAGTGAAGCTTATTCCTCATTCGTGGTGGTGCTGGAGCTGATGGGAATGCTGCCCGGGCCTGGGATGCTGGGATTTGGGTCCTTCCATCCCTTTGCCACCCAGGCGTCACACGATGTGCTCCGCAGTGGGATAAACCTTCATGGTTTGTGTGCCATGAGGCAGAGTCGGGTCTCAGCAGGTTTGATGTGCAGAGCCCAGCGCCGATGGAGAGTGGCCAAAGCAGCATCAGAGCTTCATCCTGGCCAGTGCTCCCCTTTCAATACCGTTCTGCTTTGTCAAGTCCTGCGGGCTAAACCCAGGAATTATTTTCGTCGGTGTTGGGGGGCTCTGCAGCAGGCACGATTCAAGTAATGATTCCTCTAGGACAAGAGGAAATGGCCTCAAGTTGCACCAGGGGAGGTTTAGATTGGATATTAGGAAAAACGTCTTCACTGCAAGGGTTGTCAAGCATTGGAACAGGCTGCACAGGGCAGGGGTTGAATCGCCACCCCTGGGGGTATTTAAAAGCTGGGCAGATGTGGTGCTGAGGGACATGGGTTAGTGATGGTTTTGTCAGAGTTGGGTCGGTGGTTGGACTCGATCTTAAAGGTCCCTTCCAACCTAGATGAATCTCTGATTCTAACATTTAAATGTTCAGTTTCTTGTTTTCAGAACGTTATCTGAGCCTGACTCAGAGGCTCGTTACTTCATAGATTCAGGTATTTTTTAGAGAGAAATGGATGGATGAAATGTGAAGGTCACATTGCAGCAGGGACCGCTCATGCCTGCTCCAGTCTGTTCCTCCTCTGCAGCCAGTGGATGGAGGGGCCCGGGAAGCTGCTCGTGCCATCTGTGGCATGGCCAGAGGCAGCGGGCGATGCCAGCCCTAATCCTGGCTGCAGCATTTGCTCCTGGTCCTGCTCAGAGACCGAGCAGCCCCCGGGTAGTTCGGCACAGGGATCAGAGATGTCTTAAAGCCATCTCTGTGCCCTGCTGCTTCTCCCTTTCTCTGCACTGTATGCCACTCGGCTGAAATACAATGTCAAATTCAGTGAATGGCCAGCTGAGTGAATTAAAGTGTGAACTGCATTCCCTCGCTTAGAAATCTGTCAGCTCCCTCCAACCTTTTGGAAAATTGAGAGACCAAAGTAGCTGTACTTGCAGAACATCGTAACAATAAAATGCCATCGCAAAGCAGAAGCAGCACTGGGAATCCAGACACGCAGGCACTTTGCCTGTACCCACGGAGGAAAAAGATTGTCTTTTTATTTCTCATCTTTGAAAATCCCAACAGAGTTACAAAAGCAGGGCACCTAACCACTTTGATTCAGGCCACGAGGTCGCTAGGACTGTCATCATAAATCCCACTTTGTAAGGTTGCAGATTTTTCCCTTGTAGTACACAAGGCATGAAAAGCCAAACATCAGGTTACATTTTCAACCTAGACTGGGAGACAGGTTTTTTGATTAAGACTTACATTGTTTCAGTAATTCTTTTCCAGTGTAGCACTAGAAGCAATCTTTCTAGAGATTTTTTTGCAGGTGCAAATTTTCTGCAGCCTAGAAATGGCCACGTGGATACGTCTGTGCACAGCGGTAATAACGGCGCGTAGCCCAGAGTGCCACACATCATCTTCTCGGTCTCATGGCTGATTTTTAAACTTAAGTTGCTTGATTCAGACAGAGTGCCGTTTACCTGAGCAAGGGAAGCAAAAGCCATCTGTGCCTGTTGTGTAGGTGTTACACAGGAGGAATGATGACACTTTCCTACCAACAACATCACCGCAGATGGGACATGGACCACCTAATTCTTCCTATATGTTACAGAAAAGACTAGGGCAAAATGATGGATAACCTCCAGGTGACACACATCGCCAGGAGCTTAGATCACCTTCCCTGTGAAACTGCAGTATCAGCGCATGGAATATTGGATTTGAGGTGGAGGATGATTGTGGAGGTCTATGGACAGCTTAGTTCCTTCAGCAGGACCAGGGGAGCTCACCGGTGAAGCCAAAAGCGATTCCCCTTAGCAGTCTTTGAGCTGAAGCTGCACTTGAGCCCTGAAATCAGCTCTGCTCCTACTCTGCCCTTTTAGTGTTAAACATTTTTAGTGGTTTTGGGAAGCGATGAATTCTTCCTGTCTGTTTATACTGTGCCTGAAAGAACCAGAACTGCTATAAATTGTCTGGTTCTAATAAACCCTATAAAAACAGCCAGTGATACAGATGAGGTTACTAATACTGCATCTTGTGGGGCTTTTTTTTCCAAGTTTTCACATACTTCTCACTGGAACCGTTTTTGATATAAATCCTTTCCTTCAACCTGTGAGCTCTATTTACCCTTCCTCTGCCCGTGCAGTACGCTGATAACTTCAGTCCCACAGACTTTCTCTCCAGGAAATTCTATTAAGACTTTCTTTCAGCAAAAGTGAGTAGCCCTTCAGAAATCCTTTATCAGGTCTTTTCTTTCCTGTTGTGGTTTGCCTCTGCTGCTTTTTCTTTTTTTTTTTTTTTTTTTCCCTCCCATGGATAGCTGTAATTTAAAGCTTACTAGATCAATAAGTCCAAGATGCACAACATAAATGGGAGAAGCAGACAAACAGCTGGTAAAGATAGGAGACAGCTGATTAAAAAGAATTCAGCTATAAAGCGTCTGAGTTTACTATTCTTTGCTGTGATGTTTTTGAGTTAGATTAAAAAGTAGGGGGAGGGGGACGTCCAAATTGTAATTCCCTCCTCCCTCAAAATCTGTGATTAAAATAATGTTGAATTTCCTCTTTTTTTCATGTCTCTAAATTAAAAAGTGGATTTTTTTTATTTGGAGTAGATGTTTTAATCAATTACAAGTGAATTGGCTTAATACAGAGATAGCTGGGGGAAATGTAATGGCAGGAAGTCTGGACCTGATGTAATAGCAGCATCTGTGGCCTTGAACTCTCTAAATCCAGTCCTGCGATAAACTGAAATCCTGAAAATAGCCTCTGTTTTACACCATTTCACGGCACAGGGATTTTCTACTCTGCTTTGCAAGCCCTGGTGAATGTGCGTGGGACTGGGTTTGGGTTTGCTGTGTTTTCTAGCTGAGACATGTCTTGCAATCCTTGGACCAGGCTGCCACAGCTTTGTTGGGTTATGCCCAGCTGGCACAAGCTGTAGACCAGGCAATTTGCATTTGGCATTACAAATTGCAGTTACATTACTTTGTGAAGGTAAAGACGCTATAAAAGGCTGAATGTAGTGCCAGCAGGAAAGTAAACATTTCTGAACTAAAGCCTGAATAGAAGTCAAGAAGGATTAAGGTGCAGCTGAAAGTAGAATTGATGTTCCTAAATCACTGCAGAGCTTTAGAAAATGTTCTCTGTTCACATCAGAAACAATAATTTATTGACGAAGGGGCTGAACTTTAAAAGTTATGCGCTCGTGAATTGTGTTTCAGTGAAATTGCATGCAGCTTTTGACGGGGAGGTTTGTGTAAATGTTCTCTGTGTGCTCATAACCACAGAAACTATGTGAAAGACTAGAGAGATGTGTATGGCAGTAAGCATATGGACATCTATGTATGCTAGATTTGGCTATATATGCACCAAAATAGCCAAGAGACATTACAATATGAATCTGAAAAGCTATGGGAAAGGAGGTGCATGTGCACGTGTGCACTTTGGGAAGAAGGATTGGGTCTGTCCATGGGGAAATAAGTCTGTCTGCAACTGGTGAAATGAGACCAGATAAAGAGATTATCAAATAGTGACAAGAAAGAAAATAGGTTAGCTGAATTTCTCTTTATCACTTCTTTTCCCTTAAGACATCTCGCTGAATATCTCGTCATTCGTACAGAGAGTCTGGAAAGAAAATAACTTTTAAAGGTGACTCACAAAGGAAAAAAAAAAAAAAACATTAAAAAGAAAAAAAAAAAAAAAAAAAAAAAAAAAAAGGGGGGGGGGTGGGAATGGTGCCTGTGTGCTGCTTCTGCTTCTTGGTGGTGTGGGAATATGGCCTGGGGTTTACACTGTGTGTGTACTCTCTTTTGGGAGAGCAAGACAAGTAATCTCAAAGCTCCGAAGCCTTCCCGTTGCCTTTGCTGTTCCCAGGACATAGTGGAGCATCCGATGGGAAGGGAGCAGGATGCTGAACAGAGACCGCAGCCCCTGGTGCACCAGGGCTCAGCCAGGAGGGATTATCGCGGCGCTGGTTCAATAGCAGAGCTGTACCGTGTCCACGTATCCGGGAGGTGGATACAGAAATGCAACTCTTTGTCAATGTTTTTGAAGTGGGGGGAATGGTATTGGGGGGGAAAAAAAAAAAAAAGAATTTATTTCCTCTTGAATACACTTTTCTTTCATGGGCCTTTTAAAGTTTCTTTTATTTTAAATGAAAGTAAATATTGAAAATAATTTTGAAATTGTGTTTTCACACTAGTGGACTATAGGAGGGCAATAATGTAAGTGAATAATAAGATTAATTGCTTCTGGTTTTGTGTTATCTAGTGATTCCATTGAAAGCTGAATCTTATCTGTTTGGTGCTATATAAACACTTCACAGGCTTTAGAAAGCTTGTAATCTAAGTAGGCAAGAAAGGCAAAGAGAGACCAGGGAAACAGAGGTGCAGAGAAGTGACTCGTTCCAAGGTCATAAACCAGATCTAGAATAAGAATCAGATCTTCTCACTTCAGCCCATTTTTCTATTCCATGGGGTATGTTGCTTCTGTTATTCAAATATGGAGAAAAAAAAAAAAACCACAACCTGTCCTTTCTAGTCAAATGGAGGGCAAAGTGAATGAGATCAGCCGTGAACTCAGTGATACAGAGGGGAAGAAAAAAAAAAAAGAAAACAAAGGAATTGTACTGATAAAGATGCTATTTTTAGATAAATTCAACATATGACATACCATTACTCAAATCACAAATTTGTCTTTCTCTCTAGATGCAGTAAATTGGGGAGAACGGTTCAGATGTAAAACTGCAAATTGACCATGCATTGATGAAGAAGCAGCTGCATGTACTGGTTAGAAATTTTTTTTTTTTTAATTAAGTATTTGTGGTTTGGATGTAAATTTTATTTATCTTTGTTTCTGAATCATAACCTTTTTTCTATAAAAGCATAAACACGTGTGTGGATATTTATTTGTGCATGTATGTATGTTCTGGAATAATTCCATGTGATTTTAATTAGTTGGAGTACGTGAGCACGCTTTCAAAGTCTGAAAGCTCTCTAATGTCAGATGGAACTTGTTTGTCTTCTCTTTTTACAAGTTAAGCAAACAGTAATTTGTCATTATGTGTAGCTGAGCCCTAAGCTTGGCTTTATCCTGGTGTAGCAGCTGATTGGTAAGGAGCTTGTCATTTTACATTTTAAAAACCCTCAGATCTGTTTGGTCCTTCAACCTGTAGGAAAAGGTAATTATTCTATTCTGATTATTTCAAAGGAAGTCTTCCATTCTGCTTTCCAGCAGCTGGTGATGGTGGCCATCAGCACAGAGTTACCCCAAACTCTGGTGGAGGGGCTGAATGCAGAGTGGTGGATGGACCTTGCCTTTCTTTAAAGTACCCCTGGGGCATGTCCAAGAGAAACAGCGGAAGAGCAGGGCCTTAGTGGTGGCATTGCCAACCACTGTTCATCAGTGAAAAATGGTCTTGGAGCACGGAGTTATTTATGTCTTGGGTTTTTCTAGGATTGCTTGTTACCAGGGGATTTTAGTGCCTGTGGACCCTTCCTGTAGTGAGATGTGCTCGGAGGAAATAATCACGCTGGCAAGGGATTTCTATCTTTTTTTCCTTCTTTTTTTTTTTTTTTTTTTAAATNTGTTTTTTTTTTTTTTTTTCTTTTAAAACCTATTAATTAAAAAAAAAAAAAAAATCCACCACACAAAAATCAGCCACTATAATTTTGTTTTCTATTTCTTGTTTGTGGCTGATGAAAAGAGAGTCTGTGCTACCAATACATGGAGCTTAAATACGCATTTCCCGCTAACTTTTATTAATGGGAGCTCTAAGGCTAAAGCTTTGTGTACAATGGGAATTATTTACACCGTAAATACACTTTCTTTTGGGATACCATTTATTGGGATTTTCTGTATTCTGCTCACTGGCCTTGACTACTGCAGAGAACAGGGCTGAGAACATCATTCTTATGGATCTGCTGCTGAATTTCATTTTGTGTATCTTTGTGGTCTGTAAAATTTACAATGACAAAGTTATTGATAAAATACAATCCATCTGAATATTGCTTTAACATACCTTTTTGTAAAATATTTTTTTTCTTTTATTATACCCACTGATAAATTTATTTTGCCTTACAGTTAGTGATTGTTTCAAGTAGAAAATAATTTACTAATTTCTGACAAACCCCGACTAATCAGGCAGTGGGATTCAGATTCTGTGTGAATCTAGATCTCCATAAAAATCTGGTTATATTTTGATTCATCTCTCTTCAGGAGCATCTCTGAACCGAAAAGCTCGCTTTCTTGTCAGTTTGTAAGTTGGCTTATAAACTTTCCCTCTTTCAAGACCAGCCATCTGGAAAGGTCACCATGTGAAGGCTGGCTATTTTTTAGGTATGCATGAGCAATGAGAATAAAGATTTCCTTTGCTTTTCTTGTGGGACGCTCTGTCTTGTTTCTTCTTACATAGGCCCAAAAAATGCATAAACTTTTTTTCCTTTTTTTTTGTCGTCTTTCTTTCTTTTTTTGTCTGTCTGGTATTTTGTCTTTTGTTCTGTCATTTTTTTTCTTTTTTTGCCTGCCTTTTTTTTTCAGTTTTTGTTTTACCCTCCCTCCAGAAACTGTCTCCTGTATTCTCTGTGAGAGTATCCCATGGGCTGAGCTATTCAATTTCAAGGGAGAACTACTGGAAATGCAGGCATAACATTCCGAGTGTGGACTTGAGCAGATTTCTGTATAGAATCATGGAATAATTTATGTTTCAAAAGACCCTTAAGATCATCGAGTCCAACCGTTAACCTGACACTGCCAAGTCCACCACTAACCGTGTCCCTCAGCACCACGTCTACACGTCTCCTTCTGACCTCTTTGCCCTGCGTGACCAGAGATTGAACCCGAGGCCATTCGGATGGGGCTTTAGACTTAATTTAATATATGCTCCGATGTCTCCCCCACGACTAACTGCATTTACTCAGGATCTTTTTATTTCAATGTATTTCTCTTCTTTGTCAGAGAGTGGAATTGTAATTAAGATTTCATTGCGTTTAACTGTGTGATGAAGTTTCTATACTTAGAGTTCGTGAGTCTATTACCTTTTAAAAGCTATTTGGCAATGTGAAAGTTAGTACTCATTTGTTTTCATTTAAAATTCGGGGCATGAGATGTGAAGCTGTATTTATAAGGAGGATACACCGTCGTGTCATTTTCTACTTGCTTAAAAGCCAAATAACTGGTTAAGAAAGCTCCCATCCTGAGGAGAAGAAAGGGCTCATTAAAAACATTAGCTGATATAGAACAAATTGAGCTTCAGTGCCCTGCATAAAGATTATAATAACTGTAATAATAAATGAATTAATAGTGCATTAAAGGAGAATTCCTCCAGTCAGATTGTCACACGCTTATCCTTGAAAATTGACTTCAGTGAGGTGTGTCACATGAGCTAATGACCTTAACTGACGGATTCGGGATTTTTCCACACTCCAAAATCCACTCAAATCCCTATTTCTGTGCTTTTGACAGTTAGTCGTCTGGACAGACGTGACATAAGTAGAACCGTTTAGTGTTGCGAGCCAGGAGGTAGCTCTTTGCTGAAACAAAGTGACCTCTAGTTTTAACCTCAGGTAATCGGAGTTGGTTAAATCTTGACCGCTTGCAAGGGAAAATCAGGTTATTGATGCGGTGCTGCAGGCTGCATGGTGACACCAGAGGCACGCAAATCTTGGGCTGATGGGGGTTCAAAAATTTATAGAGCCTCCATCATCTGAAGAGCTTCCATAAAGGTGAAACTTTTGGGTGAAGCTCACGTGTATATATATCGCCAGCAAATTCTTTCCGCCGAAACTGCAGATGAACTATCACCAAACCGCTGCTGTGTGGAATGATGGGGCTGTTCCTGTGCTCCGCGGGATGTAACGTGGTCTGAGTGGAGCTCAGGCTGGCATCTTCCCATCTACTTCTGCCAGGGCTGAACTGGGAGAAGTGGGCATGATAAGTGCCTACTGGGGTACTAAATGGGAAATAACTTGAAATAGCGTTGTATCTGAAAATCCCACTGAGTTATGGGTTATAAATACCACCAGATTATCAGGATGTAGGAATAAATGGTCAAGTTCAGCACTGAAAAACAGGGTTCAACAGGGTTTCAGTGGTGGAAGTGTAGGTGCTGTAGACACAGCAGAAAAGTGAGAGATTGGTGATTTTGCAGGAATGCCTTGAGTAAGGACTGGGTTTATAATGGTTATTAGACACTTGGGCTATGCTGGAGAGAAATTGCATTAAGGGAATTGATTATCCAGACATCATAAACCCATGCTGGTAGTAAACTGCATCTTTAGGCACCTAGTTACCTTTAAAATGATTCTACTAGTCACTTTGGAAAACTGAAAGGGCTCTCCTAAACCTAGGTGCTGCTGAAGGTGGAGCTTACACGAGCCATGAGGTGGTTAATTTTTAGAATCTTAAAATAATTGAGACTGGAAAGGACCTGGGGAGGTTGTCTGGGTGCTCCACTTCAAAAAGGAGTCTATGGGTTCTGAATAGAGATTATGGGGAATGTTTGTCCTATTGCTGTGTGTCCCACTGATGCTTCTGTATGTCCCCATTTATACCTGCAAATAGGTATTTGTAGGTGTTCGTTTGCATGTGCAAACTCTAAGCTTCGCCTGTGAAAGAAAAATTCCTTCTGGGATGCTTTTCTGGAGAGTCATTGAAAATTCATCTTTGCTTTTTTTAAAAAAAAAAAAAAAAAAAGTCTCATTCAGCCTAAAAAGGCAAACAAAAGGACAACATCAATGGGTTTCTTATCAGTGCTTTGCATCATGTTAATGCTATAGCCAATAGTACATTATGTAGGCATTATACTGGAACAAAGGAAATTATACCAGGGGTTTTATTCCAGAAGTCTTTGAGTTTGCTTGTTGAGTCATGCAATATGGGGTTTGCTTTATTTGCTGGCTAATGTGAGGCTATCTGAACAGCTGCTCTGGTTTGCACGGGGATTCTTCTCTTTCCCAATGTGTTGCTTTACTTTGGTGTGTTGTTGGATACATACCAGAAATATAGTAAGCTATCAAATAAGGGTAATGCATTAATGTAGCAAACTATTATGGCTCAAACAACCAACCGGAGTGTTGTCTGTGCATCACATGAAGTGGTCACTCAGGGAGCTGAAAGCCCAATTCTCTTTTTCAACCCTCCGAGCAATAAAAGACATGGCAGCTCTGAGGATGTTGAATTTTGGAACAGAACAAACAGGTACCTGCTAGGAAACTGCTAAAATAGCGATAGCCTGGGGCTGGCAGCGTGTAATGAGGGAAACACAACTCTACCTGCCGAATTGCATCTGCTCCTCCATACTCTTTCTGATTTCTGTATTGACAGCTGTCAGAGGCAGTAGAAAGGGCTAAATGCAGAGGCTATTCTTAAATTTTTAGTAACAAGACTAGGTTCATTAGAGCTCTCATCAAATGGCTTTCAGTTACTATCAGTCTGACTTGTATTTGAATTGATGACCTTGAGATGAAAGGGTTTTTATTCTATTACCCATCTCCTGAGCCGTCAAGTCTTTAATATGCCGTGTAAAATCGTTTTTCAGATGGTATTTCTTTTATATAACATTGTCATTTATTATTAACAACGTCTGATTTTGAGTGCTACTAGCTATCATTGTGCATAATACTACTTTTGTTATTCCTATTATTTCAAATATATCTGCTGTATTACTATATACTTGTACACAGAGAGAAAACAGATTGGTAATAGACTGTAATTCAGCTTTGTATAAATGAGTTAATAAAATCACATAACAATAGAAAGTTAAAATAGATTCAGCATCAGCAAAGCTTGTGTATTACTTCAGTAAACTGAAATATAAAATTCTGGTTTGATGCTTTTCTGCCAAGTATTGTATGGGACTACCATACGTAGTATGGTAGTAAATAATAAATTCAGCATAGTAAAGCATCGTAAATTAAGAAAAATGAATGAGAGTATGTAATACAAACCATCACAATGAAGGAAGTGTATTACATGCCACCCTTTCCCTCCTGAATGATTTTTTCCTAGAGGTGGTATAGACTAAACCATGTTAAGAAACTAATGCATACAGGAGTGGTAAACAGGAGCGTAACAAGGTAGTTTTTTCTATTTTGGTTTCATTTGACTGTGTTTCTTGGGAAAAGATAAAACTGGCAGCACTGGGATAAAGAAGCGCTTTTGTGGACAGAGTCTTTGCAAACTCTCAGGTATGGGAAGCTAATTGTACAGATTTGGTCTGACTTGCAAGCATGTAATATGAATTTAAAAAGAAAGATAACATGAAGCTGGTGCTGTACTGGGAAGCAGTAGTCAGTTATGCCAAAATAAGTGATTCTCTTACCTTTATTTTGTTCCGGAGGTGGTAACATTTCTCTAAGATGTTATTTCTTGGTTTTTGACACTAAAAGTGTCAGAATTCAAATCTGGCACAAGATCTTTAGGGGTCTTCTAGTTCAGCCCGCTTGACCCCGCTACATCGCCTGCCTCCAGGAGAGCTGTGTGTGTCAAGGTCAGTTTAGAAGCTTCCAGCGACGGGTCCCAACAGCCTTCTTGGAGATAATGTATTGAAATGATTAACTATCTGTATAGCTCAGAAAGCATTTCATAGTATCTGTCCTTACTTTTCCTTTCTGTGAATTAAGCCAATCACTACTCCTGCTCATGAAGTACAACTGGTTGTAGTTTCCTTAATTTAAACATGTTATGTATTGGAATATTGCTGCTATGTGTACTTTTCGGTCCTCTCTCTTTATAGAGTGAACAAACATCCTTCTTTCTAGGTCATGTTTTCTAAATCTCGTATGAATAATTACCTCCTGTGTCCTGTGGTTAACATCTGTTAATATTTCCCAAAACACCACTTGTCTCTCTGGCAGCAGGCTCGCGTTGCTGACTCATGTTTAGGTTTTATCCTTTCTAACCCCTCTGGTCTCTCTCTATTGCTGGCTTACCCGATAAAGCATCTTTTAAAGTTTGTGCTTGATTATTTCTAAAATAGGTAGGACTCTACATATCTTTTTATTAAATTACCTTCATGATTTCAGATGGTTTGTTCTTTTCCCAACACGTTGGGATAATTTGGTATGATAGTGCTGTCCTCCAGAGCGCTTGCAGGTCCATGACAACGTTTCATGTGACCTAAGTCACGCATGAAAATACGGGACCAAGTGCAAACACCTGTGGAGATGCACTGGTGTGTTCCCTCAATTTGGAAGTGGACAGTTGAAAACTGTTCTTTGGCTGTGTTTATTGTTAGTCTAAAATAAGAAGTTGGTAAATCTGCCTTACTGTGATAGAGGAGTATGCTTGTCTATTCAGAATGTATGATATCTTATGATAAGGTAATTATCCTGATTTAAAAAAAAATAAGGCAACTGGGTTGACATGATTAGTTCTTCACAAACACATTTTGGCAGTTTCTTCTCACTTTATATTCCTCTGGGTGCTTTTACCTCTGGGTGTTTAATCTTTTTTTTTTTTCCCGGGTCGTTCAGCATACCGAATTAGACTGTGTAGTCTTCCTTTTTCCCATTTCTAAAAATAGCTGCAGTGTTGGACCATCTCTTACCCTCTGGGACCTCAGCCATTCCCTGGGAATGCTAAAAAGTAATTACTAATAGTTTAAAGAGAACTTCAGCTGATACCTGAAGTATTTCAAAATAAATTTAATCCTTAATGGCATACTTAGCTGTATCTCACCCACGCTGTCTCTAACTCTCTGCTCAGCTTGTGTTCCAAGCTCCTAGTTAAAATGAATTATATTGAGAGTCTGCTCACTGTAAATCGTATTTTTGTGAAATCATAAGGGAAAAAAAAAAGGCATTGAATATGCCTGCCTTTAGCAAATCATGCTCCACATACAGTTCTTTCCCCATTAGGTAATGGACTAATGTTTCCCTTTACCTTTTAAATCCCTTTTTGCAGGCAAGGTAGGAAGAGGGGATCTTGTCATCAATAGTCAGAGGTTCTTTAGTAAATTACCATCTTTATTTTTTTTTTTTTATTAATTACAGCTAATTCAACTACTGAAGGGTTAGAAAAACTTATTAAGATTTATATGAAGTATTTCTTATTGCTTAATTAGTCTTCATTAGTTGAACCGGAAGACTTGAAGATCTGTATTTTTGTATTAGTCACCAACAACACGTTAACCATACAGCGTTAATATTGTTTCTGTAAGGGCACTGTGGCTGTGGTTGTGTTCTCCTACAGTGTTTCCTTCCCGGCTGTATTTTCAGCACCTTTTTGCAGTCCTGGTGTTCGATCCTTGCTCTGGCAGCAGCGCTGCGGGAATGTCCTGCTCCAGCAGCATTGCTTAGGTGATGGTTAGTGCCTCTGAGATGGTGCATCTCAGGTCTAACAGCAGTAGGACTGAGGGTGATGAGGGGGAGTTGCTCTTTTGGCAGCCTGAGCATCCAACACCTGGGAATTTGAGGGTTAATGTCTCCTAAATTGGGTTTTTTAGAGGCTTATAACTTGATAACGCTGGGATGGTTTTTCATAACGATGGCAAAGGGGATGTTGTTGAGGCAGGTGGCATCCTGTGGTGAATTCAGAGGGGAAGGGAGACAGAGAGCTTCCAGGAAAAGGGCTTCAGGATTTGTAATATGTGCACAAGAAACCAGTGAATTTTTGCCAGTCTTCACCCTGGGGAAATGCAGAACCACTTTGGTTGAAATAAGTAGAAAGAATCTGCCCTAAACCCCAAAACTTTGACTGTTTAAAAAAAAAAAAAAAAAAAGTAGTAAGCATGGAGGGGAAGGAGTAAATCTTCAGATATAGGAAAGTCAAACATAAAGGCTGGTTCCCATTAGGGATAGGGAGGAAGACCAAAGCTGTGGCATGAATGAGTGAGGATGGACATTGGAGAGACACTCGCCGGTGACCGAGGCTGTCCGGGCGGCTGCTGAGGCTCCAGCTGCTGGGTGCTGCGAAGGAGCAGTTCCTCGGGAGACAAATGTCCAGGAATGACTGAGCTGTGGTTGAATCTGGCAACAGGGTACATGACTTCTCGAGGTCCTTTCCAACCCTCTGGTGTGATGCGATAATAAAAATTAGAATTGGGTCAACTTCTGAAAGCAAAAGTTGTTACCAAAACAAGCTCTTAAAATGCCTGATTTGTGTTGTGAGGGGTTTTCTTATGTGGGGGAAAAAACATGTACAATCTTGAGGCTTTACCACCACAATAAATACGAATGTAGTAAATTAATGCATTGGTTGCAATATTAGTTATAAATTTGGAGAGTGTTTAGTATAGTGCTGTCCTCTGATGTCCACTATAACACAAGTATAAAATAGTAGAGAGTATTGGAATAATAAATATATGGTAAATATAATAAATGTATTAATAAGGTGTGATAATCTCTGCGTTATGAGATTCTCTTCAAAAGGTATGGCCAATTTTTTGTTACATTCTAGTAGTTTTTTCTCTTTCCAAGTCCTGCCCTCATAGACTTGAATGTTAATGTATTTCATTCTGCTATGAAGAATACTCACCTTTTCTGCAATGCCTCTTTCCAGTTGGGTATTCCTGATAAATTTGATAAAAGGGTGCCTACAGTTCTGTACTTTGGAATAAAGGAAATCTTTTTTTTTTAAAAAAAAAAAAAAAATACAACGCAGTACCCTCCATGAAATGAAAAGATAAATTAATTTTCTCAATGTGACTGAGATACTGAATTCCTTTTCTAAATTCATTCTTTGACAGAATAGCAGGAGTAAATGCTAGAGAATGGAGAGTGATTAAAAATGTAAGAATTAATAGGAAAAAGTAGATAAGCAAATGTTATGTGTACAGATTTGCATCCTGTGGCATAAAGAGGATTAAAGAATTAATTTACCACTGGCATTTATTTTGGTAATGTCCTGAGGCCAGTTCACATAAATAATGCTCCTAATGTGCAAAGACCCTAATGAAGTCAATGGGGCAAACCCAAAAGAGTCATTTGAAGAAGAAGAAGAATAGGAAAAAATATTAAAAAAAAAAATCTATATTAATTTTTATTCTTACCAGGTAAAATACTAAGTTAATAAAAACTATGAAGATGATCAGAGTAGAAATTAGAATTATAATTTTATCTGAATGTAGTTTGTGGTAACTAGGAGGGCTTTGAAAAGAAAAGTGATTGCATAAAGAGATATGATTTGTGAACCAAATTATTAATATTACCAATTTTTTATCTTTAGGCAACAGTAACTCGGTCTTTAAGTGATGAGGAATTGCTTTATTTTATGTCAGTCTGAAAACTGATTCTGACACCCTGATCCATCCTTGATTGGATTAACTGAACTGACATTTTTCCAGAAAAGAACAAACAAAACACACGGCATCCATCCGGTGATGAGTCGACAGAGGCAGTGTTCACAAATTCCCCCCTCGTCAGCCCGAGCCGTGGCGACGTGCCAGCTCTTATTAGTATCAGCCCTCGGTTTCCCTTCCCAGATCACATATGCTTCGCAAAGTGCTCGTGTCTCCCATGTATGACAAGTGCTTAGGGTAGTAACGGGAAAACATTTGCAGAAGTTCATGTTTGTCTGGAAGGACTGCTGCTTTCTCCTCAGTCATTTCATCCTGCATTATGGATGCCTGGCATGTGCCCGTATGGATTCCTGTTCTCCTTGCCCACCCGTGTACGCTGAGTAGACTTACAAAATTATGCCTTGGCTAACCAAATCAACCACACGTTAGAAACTTAAGCCTTGAAAGTCATTGCACCTCCAACTTCTAAAAGCTGATGTCTCGTCACAGAGTGACTTGCATGCCTGAATTGGGCTTGACAGAGATGTGACAAATTACTTGGGGATTTTCTTTAAATGCTGCTATACTTTTGACATATTTCCTCAAAACCTGTCCTATCATGCTAGATCAAAAACTGTTGCAGTAGAAGTTATTCCTGTGTAGCTATAAGATAGATTGTTGTTCAATTGTACTGGCAGACCGCGTTTAGTAATCTGTTTATTTGGCTGTGCCATCTTCCTTGGCTGGGTAGAGGTAGGATTACCAAGTGGGCAGGTATCTCTTGGAGACATCTCACTTTGCATATTTCTTCAATGCTACCTTTGAAAAACGTCATTTGCTTCTAAATGCTTCCCTGCCAAGCTTAGCATTTTATATCCTGCCAAAAAAAAAGTAATTGCTGACCGTGTCTGAATATGGCAAAAGAGGAAAAAGAGTTATTGCTAAGTGGCTTAATGCACCATCTTCCCTTTAGTGTAGTTGCTGTTTTGTCCTTGCAAAGGACTTACCTTGTCCTGGTAAGTACAGTAGACCAGCTATTCAGTGCCTGAAATAATTTGAATGGAATTTATTATCATTAGCATGCAGAAAAGGCAAAGCCAGTTGCCGCACGAGTTCATTACAAGGGAATTATTTCCTTATATATACTTTAATAAGAGCCAGCCCTAAGTGATGTTGCCTCATTAAATTCAAGAACTTGGATACTGTTACAGCTCTTCCCGATTTAATGGGCATGCTTTTTCCAAAGGGTTACTTTTCTATAATCTGCTGCAAAGCATGCAGGCACCTGCCAGATGCTCGGTAGGTTTCTGCATCTGATGAGGGTTGGAGCTTTGATAAATGTAGAAGAAGGGCTGTCGGAAAGGCCTGAGGTGTGAGGGCGCAGGGATGCTTCCACGGCAGATTTTGGGTGTAGTGGGAGCTTGGGAGAGGCCGCTGTGAAATTAACTTTTTTTTTGTTAACCGGTTACCCGACAGCTTGCGTTGGCTGGAGGTCACCGCGTGGTTTCTGTCGTCACAGGAGACATTCTGCCTCGGAGCGAGGGGTGAGTAGGACACCCACTAATAAGGGACTCAGCGTTATATCCTCAATGTGCCATGCTGGAAGACAAAGGGACACTGTCTGCGCTCATAATCCCTCATTTGAAAATTAATGAACAAATGGCAGGCTACAGACGTGATGGCTATGAAACCTCTTATATTGGGCAAGAAGTGCTTTCCCACTGAGTGCTTTCTGGTTAATGATTTGGTTTCAAGTTTGAGTAAGTCTTTGTTGCTGTGCAGTGGTTCTGGGCAAACTAGTTTTGGGGGAGGGACAGACCTTTTGAAGGATTCTTCATGCCTACATTAGCGAAATACTTATTTTTCTTAATTCTTTCCAAGGTAGCATCACGAAATCATGCAGATTAATGATGCAAAAGGTCTTTTTGACCGTCTGTTGAACTGCGGTGTCCCTACAAGGTGGGTTTTTTCATTAACCAACTTTGGTTTACATTTCTGCAATTCAGATTTAAGTAAAAAGTTAATAATACCCATGCAGCACAAAATAACAGGGAAAGCAATTCTCTGCAGGTAATTAAAAATCGAGCCTTTCTTACAAAACACGGCATTCTGTATCCTGTGAACCTAAAAGCCTGACTTGGTTTCCTACTGACTTGCATTGCCAATTGCTCTGCATGGGGCAGTGCTCATACATTTTCTGCAGGAGATAATACTGGGTTACTCACAGCCGACGTTATGTACAGGCCGACTGGCTTGCCAGTAAATATATTGAGATTTGCCAGTCAGCTGCTCTCAAAAAGAATTTGCAGTGCCCCTTTTCTCAGTAGAGGCACTAGTTTGAGTTTCTTTCCTTTGAAACTTCCCCATTTGCCAGCAATTTGAGGGGTTTGGATAAATGGGAGAGGCTGCGCAAGTGTAAAAAGCCTAATTTCCTCAATAAGCTGGCCCAGAAAATAGCATTTTTTCCTTTGCCAAGAAAAAAAAAGTAGTTCTCATGAAACCAATCTATTTCAACATCATAACCTTTATCCCCCAAATAAAGATGCACAGTTTTTGCCAAAACCCAGCTCATTACACAGGATTTTCATTTCTCTCTGAAGGGTTTACGCTTGAGTTTTTATCCGCAAGCGCGGTGGGTGAATTCGCAGGAAGGAGGGGACGTACACAGGGTCCCCCAACGCCCCTGGGGTGCTCCTGTCCTGTCCCCAGGGCTGGTGGGTGAGGATGGAGTCAGTCGCTGCTGATGGGGGGCCAGGCACCTTCCTTGGGGGGAGCTGGAGGAGGGCTTGGGGGAGTTAGGATAATGGTGCATTTTTCAGTAAAACCCTGAAAACCAAACCTGGCATTCATTGCACGTATGATAACTTCGCCCTGATGTTCTCAGGATGGTAACGGAGGCATTTTTACTTTTTGAACCAGCATTTTGGGAAGAAGTGGTTTTATGAAAGATTTCACTAGGTTAGTGTTGTCGAGGCACTGGTGGACGCACTGAAATAGCGATATTAAGAAAGCACTTGCAAAACTTTTTGCTCATTTCTTGCTTTGCAACTAAGGAAAACTGAGGCCAGCTCTTGATGCCACTCATTATTAAACGCTTTCTTTAGTAAATGGGCTCAAATACAAACGTAGTCATTCGTCTTCCTCTGAACTGCTAATGCTTTTGACATATTTTTTGAAGTTCCCATCGTGAGCTGTAGCCTTTGGACTCCCTGTGGTTTGCTGGCAACGTCCAGGCCTGAAACTTTATTTTTCCTCCTTGTTGTAAGTATTAAAAATCAGTGAGAAAAGGTTGCTTGGTATATAGGATTAACTCGAGCTTCATTTTCTGGGCACTCCAGTTTCTGTTCAAAATCATTCTCACACTTGCAAATCAAGTGACCTGTCATTTAAGGCTGTGTCTGATGGAGAAGTGCCCCACTGGATCCCGCAGGAGGCAGTAGCCGTGGTCCAGATGCTGGTGATGGGAGGGAGATTGTGCCACGGAGCAGCACGTGAGTGTTGTGCTATCACTTGACCAGAAATATATCCAACAAAAGGTCATGTTTCTGTGAAAATAGTGAGTGGAGAATAATATTTTAGATGAAACATTAAAGGAATTGGATTTATTTGGCATTTTTTCTGTGTATGTGTGAAAGGGTAAGACAGTGTTTTACTGCAGGCTGGTAGGTCTGCAAAGAATAAAGATTTTCAGTGATAAAATATCTAATTCATGCCATTGATTCATTGCCTTGATGTGAGTTAAATGTCCTTTACAGGTCACATATATGTGTATATATATACAAAAATATATATTTAATAATATATATAATAATAATAATAAAATATAAAAATATAAATATAAGTATTGTATTCTCTATGACCATGTAGTGAGCTCTGACACCCGGCTCCTTAGGGACCAACAATGTGTTAATCTCTGCACCATTATTGTGGTGGAGATATAGGTGGTATTGAGATATTGTGGTAATAATAGGAATATTATTTTGGTATTAATCTCTTCAGGCTTCCAGGACTAGTCATCATACCTGATTTCATTGAGAACAAGTAATCATAACATAAGGTTATAGCTTAGCTGTTTCTATGTAGGTGGTTGTTCAGTTCCCCACTGAGTTGTCCTAATTAGTGATCTGGATGCATTAAATAACATAATTTACTTGTTTTAGAGCAAGACATGACACCAAAACTCTTTTCTTCCTATTTCCAGTGATAAAAATCCTTGGGTTTAGATAAATTGTCAGATTTGTCTGACTCGCGGTTTGTTGTTTTTTTTTTTCTGTCTTCAAGTCTGCCACTTTCACCCATTTGCCTATTTGAAAAGAGGGCTAAAAATACTTACAGGCATTATCTCCACAGTTGGTTGCAGAGAGACAGCAATTTGTTGATGTATCAAAGGCAGGTGCGTGCTGATATCCACTAGACAATTTAAAATAATAAAAAATAATTTACGGTTTGAAAAATTAATTAAAAATGAAAGGTGCCACATCTCATGAATTGGTAGAGGGTCTTCTGGTGAATCCTGAGATCTCCCTGAAAGGAACCTGGTCATCTCTGTAGTACAGATTCACAGCCTGGATACATTCAGTGTAGAAAAATGTACCTGTAGAAGGTCCTTTCATATTGGTCTAAGAGAAATTCTGTTAGAGGCCATTGTAGCCAAATACGTACTTATTGAAAGTGATGATACTTGGGTAGTGATTGTTACGTGCTACATGGAGCCTTCTAGAAAGTGAGTGCAGGTGTAGGTGATAGGTACAGATAGGTACGCTGGTGCAGAAAAACAAAAAAGAAAAGCGTTGGAATAGCTTGAGATTGCTATGAAGGTCAAAGACAGAAATGATCTGAGTTTGGGAATGCATCCTCAAAATATTTAAAAATGTAATTTGCTCAGCTGTAATGGAAGATAGGATTTAAATACTTTCTTGGCAGAGTTCGGCTGACTTCTTTTAAAAGAAGATTTCATTGAGTAAAGGGCAGAAGGACAAGCCAAGATATTTTAAGATCAGACTTTGCAAGTACCACATGTAGGAAAATATAGTGCTAAATGCTTTCCCCTTGACAAATGTGGTTCTGCTGCCATATGATCCATATTTCAGCTCTAGGATGTATCACCCTGAAAATTACAAAACTAAGTATTAAGAAATAAGCCTTGAAAATGTGCCAGCTGAGTTCCTTAAAAGGATCTAAGAAAGGATGACTCACTACTTAAATGGCCATTCACTGCATCTGCAGAGCAGATTTCAGGTTAAATTCTCTGAAATAGTCATGATTTCTTGTAGAAGATCCTCCGTATTGCAGAGCCAGTGCCATTGCTGAGGTCCTGGTGAGGGGGGAGGAAGGGAAGTGGCATCAACCTGGAAGAGGGATGGGGTCCAACGGAGGCACCTACAGCCGTCCTGAGCAGCGAGGAGGGTGAAGAGCACCGAGGCTACCCCTAAGAAGGTTTGAACTTTCTGAGTCGATGAAAAGCTGATCTGAAGCAGGTTTTGGGTGTCAAATGGCTGGTTAACCGCTGGGGTCACCATAAAGGAGCATACGTGAAATATTGTCTTCTTGTCCCAAGGTGTTGTTTACGACGGGGTCGGGCATCGCAGCGATACATCAGACCACTCTGGTGAAATGTTTGTGATGTGTTGATGCATGGACTGTAGTTGGTATTTCATATCTATGTTTGTCTCGCCATCTTCCTTTGCTCTGTTTGCTGTTTCGTATCACAGAGCCTTGTTTAAAGCACACCTTGGTATAAGATCAGGGTTTTTTTACTACTAAGTCAGTATCTCTGAATTTCTCTCTAGCCCAGATGTTTTGTGGGATTTTTTGGTTTTGTTTTTATTTTTTCTTTCTTTTTCTTCTCTCTCTGAATAAAACCCACTTTTTCAATCTCTCTCTGCTGTTCTCCTGCAAGCAGTGAGCTCCTAGGGCACAGCTACGCCTGACGTCCCTTCATAGCTCAATATGCCGACAGGGCAGAGTTGAAGTGACAAATGTTGCGCTTGTGCAGATCTGAGACATGGAAGCTTATTCTCAAGTGACAGGTGCTTTTTGCTTGTTAAACACACACACACAAAAAAAATAACCTTTACTGGAACAGATCCTTTTAAGATTTCTGTCGTCTTGGTCATAGAGGACTTTGCCTTTTGCCAGTTGTTTGCTGACCAGATACACCAGATTCTCTTTACAAAGTCTATTTCTGGTACGGAATGCTTCAGTTTTGATGAACCTAAATTCAGGTGCTCTGTAGGAACCTACCTTTCAGAAAACACTAAGTTCGTCTCTGAAAAGCAGCTCCCTTTTAAGCATTTATCAGATTTTTAGAGTATCCTACTACAACCATTTGCAACCTTGAAGAGTCTCAGCTGGCACGGGGAGGTGAAGCCACCAGCAACGTGCAGCCTAATGAGCTCCGTGTTTAGCTGCTGTGGTACGTGCCAGGTTTTGACTGACAGCCTTTTCTGCCTCCTCCTGAGTGGAACCAGCTTCTTTCTGTCTTTTCAATAAACGGAGAGAGCTGTGCATCAAGGCACTGACTTTCATCGTTATTTCTCATAACTTCTGATCCGTATTTGAGGAACCTTTACGGAATTTTTGTATTTGGTTGGGTGCACTGATATGTTTTTTGCTTCCTGTGTTCAATTATTCATTTTTCTTCTCTGAAACTTGAGAGAAAAATAAACCAGGAAGAATACAGTTATATGGGCTTCCAGATTTTGAAGATTCATCAAAACTGTGCTATAGTCTCTTGCAATTCCTTATGGAGGAGGGATCCAAACTCCGCTGAAGTCAATGTGAATCTCTTGCTAACCCTCATGTTACCTTAGTGGTCATTCTACCTTTGGCTCTATATGGACAGTAAGTAGAAGTAAATGTCGATTATCTTTTCAGACAGTCGTGCTTGTAGTGACACCACAGTTAATGGGACTCTGTCCTAGGTTGTTGTCCTGAAAGCTCAGAAGAAAGGAACTTAAATAAAATATACATATTTTATTCCTATTACTGGAAAAATCTCATGTTAATAAGTTCATGTGGGACAAGTGAAGAGGAGAAGGAAGAAGGAAGAGGGGAAGTAATCCATTGCTTAGTGGTGGTTGAAACTGGGGAGGGCAGAAAAATGCACCTGAGAAGAAAAAAGAACTTTTTTTTTTTTCTCCTCATAAACATCAAAATACGAATTCAGGTTGACATACCACCATCTTAATCCCAACAAATTTAGATAAACTGCCTTCCTCTCTAGCATGTTCTGTGGAAGCCAGTACAGATAAAGTTCTCACTTTGTCTGATCCGAGGCAGAGGGACAAAATCCTTGAGTACATCCCAGAGCATTTTGGGGTTGCAATAAGAGGATGTGATGGGGAAAATGGACACGTATGTCGATGAATATTATACGTGTTTCTGTGAGTGTCATCCCATACTACTCGTGTATGAAACTGCGTGGAAAATAGAGTAAGTTTTCTTTCTATCTGCTGTTAGGTGTGATTGAGTAGAAGAAATGCTGTGATGTATTTTACAAAGTTTGCATAATAGCCTTGTTTGCCCTGAGTTTGGGAAAGAAGGGGAATATTCTGTTTACCAATTACAGAATTGATTCGGATGTTAGGTGCTGATTTCTTTTGTCTCTGTTAAAGTCTCTTGTCTTCTTGTCTGTCTCCACCCTGAAATCCAGGTCTTCATGTAGAGCATGTCTGTGTATGTTCCGCAGGTGTGTGTTTTGCAGTGGTAAACCAATATTTTCCTTTACAAAGTACAAGCAGAGCAATTTTGCCTCAGGTAAATTCTTTCTCTGGGAAAACCCATTCAATAATGCTTCAGGGCTTGTATCTCAAGATGAAATAGAGATCTGTCTTGCTGGTAAGATGTGAGTAAATTTTCACGTCTATGACAGCTGAAGGAAAATTAGCAAGAAAATAAGGAGGGGAAATAGCAACCAAACACAACAAAACCCTCAGAATACATATGCACTGTAGGCTGACTGTTTTTTTTCTTAGCTCTTGATGTGATTTTCTGTCTTTTGTAAACTCTACTGAGCATTTTGGTGACCAGCACAGTTCTGCTGTGTCGGGTGTGTACCTTGAGTAGTGGGAACGAGTATACATCGGTTGTCTTCAGAGGGAAAAGAGACATTTATGGTGGTGTATTTTCTGTTTCTAAGGTAGGTGCTGTGTTTTTGAGGTTTGACTATTAAAGAAGATAGACATTTGAATTTCTTTCTCTTTTTTTTTTTTTTTTTTTTTGGTAATGTAAGGTCAGAGGTGTGCCTAAGCTGTAAGGTACACATCCGAATCTTTAATTTGTTTGTTTTTCTATTTTGATAGCTGCATTTTTTTATCACTATATGGTATTAATGAGGTTTTGTCGTCTTCCTTACCCAAAGGTGGAGGCTTGGTCTGCTGGAGCTTTGCAGCCAGCACAGGCTCCAGGATGGTCCTCACGACAGTGTAGGTCTGAGGTGGCCACGCATCAGCCGCAGAGCACGTGACCAGCTTATAATTAGTTTGCATTTCTTTACAGCTCCTCTTTTAGGCGAGGGAATTGCATAACTTAACATGAGTAATACTAATTATTTTGGATCTGTCATTTCACAAGTGATGATGAATAATGCAGATACTGCTGTGACACTAAATGCAGTTGTTGGGCATTTTTTTTGCCTTTTCCCCTCATCATCTGTCTTGAAGTATTGTGACATTGGATGACACGGATAAACCTGAATTCTGTAATTAAGTTTTATTTTAACGATCCTGGAAATATTCAATTTTGCATGTTTAAATGTGGCTTAATGAGTCTCTCGGCTTTCCTGTCTGCTTAATACAGTGCTGACATTTCTCCATTTGGATAACAAGATTCAGTAGGATAAAACTATCTTCACAGTGCTCCATGCTGGCATATTTAGGTTTTCATATTAATGGAGATATTTTTGTGCCGTTAGATCAATGACATTTATCTGTGGAATTTCAGTGTCTATGAACTTGATTTTTGTAAAAGAATTCACCTTATTTTCCATGAGCGTTAGTGTAATTAGGATTTTTTGCACTGCTTCTTCCAGAAAGCAAGCTTTAAGCCTTCTTGTAAAGGCTTTTTGCATTTGTTTAAAAAAAAAAAAAAAAAAAAAAAATCATTTTTGACAAAGGCGGTGGCTGAAACCACAGGCATCTCACCCCCTCACTGTAAACTGTGCACAGAGGCAATTGATTATGTAGCAATTTAGAAAAAGCTATAGTTAGGTGGGATCTTCCCAATTTTTTCCACAGTATGCCAGCGGAGCTGCTGGCTGCCTTGCTAAAGAAAAGGCAGTTACGTGTATCGGGTGGGGAATTTGTGCATATTCAGCCTGGCTGTCTGAGCTGACGCCCAAGTTATAAGAGCTCTGTCCTTAACAGGTCCAAACGGGGATATTTTTAGAGTGAAGTCGTTCCTCTTTAGGCATAGAAACTTATGAATTTAAAGGTTCTTTTTTTTTTTTTTTCCCTCCCTCCCCAGATTATTTGGAGGATAAATCCATTCCCTGCTCTTTGCAGGGGGAAAACGAATGTATTACCACATTTCTACTGGCTATGGATGAACAANCCTCCCTCTTTTTCCATCCCCCCGTGGCTGCTTAATATTAAAAGAACTGCATCTTTTGGTAGTGAAGTCAGCAGGGATGCTCCTGCTGGAGAGGAGAGCTGCATGTTCATTATCTGCGGTGCAGGGTTCCTAAGCTCCTCACCTTTGAAGCGGCCGCGGCAGCCGGTGCGGTGGCTGTACCATTAGACCTCACCGCTTGCTCTCAGAGATGGGCTCTCCATGGGTGTGCACGGGCCCCCTTGGCTTTCACAGGCTCTGCGAGTTTGCCCTAGTGGAAAAGATGCCCCAGATTTGCTGTGGCAGTACGGAAAGCTTAGTCTTAATTTTCAAGTTGACTCCAGTAGCAGGAGGACACGCTGATAGCCAACTCTTTCCCAGAAGGGAAGGTTTGAAGGATGATCCTGGACTCCAGAAATGTGATTTTATTCAGTCTTAGACTTGTAAATAAATCTGAATATATTTTTGTTTTATCCAGCTATATCAGAGTGCTTGGGAATATGAATGACACATTTCCAACCATAGTTTTCTTCCTCAGTTGCAGTTGGAAAGGCTATGGAAAAGCACGAGGAAAAAAATTGGCTGTTTGATGATTCTTGCTATAGAAGAGCCCTTTGAAGTTTAGCAACTTCTCAAAGTCATAAGCCATTCAGGGGTGATGTGTGTTGCAGAACAAACCAAGTTGCTATTTCCAGAAAATAAGTGAATCCAAGACATATTTAGTAGCTCTATGGCTTGAATTCAAGGATCTTCAAATGAGAAAGGAAGTGTTCAATTTTCCCAGTAGAAACATTTATAATGGGAAGAAACAGTTTGAAAGATTGGCCTTTAATTTCGAGCCTGAGGCCAAACAGAGCAATCACGTATAGATATATCAGATGTATTCTATGTGTAGAATGGTAGAAAAATCTGTTATGAAGCATCAGTTAACAGTATAACGTTATGATTTTTAGGTACGTAATTACAATCATGCAGTATTTAGCAAGTGTGAATGCTTACATTCCAGTGATTTGTTATCAAATTGGACATGCGGCTTTCCTTAGATTAAAATCAGAAACTTTGTATTTGAAAATTGCTCTGTACTTTATGCCCTCTAGGCATAAAGTGCAGAGGAAAAACATGAGAAGACGGAGAGGAAATAAACACCCCATTTATAGAGGCAATGATACACTTATTTTTCTTTTTTAATTTACACTAAAGGTCCATATATGATAATAGAAACAAATCAGCTTGACATAAATCCATTGCAAACCAGAGGTGCGCTACATATATCAAAAGGGAAGATTAAGCACCTTAACCAGAGTCCTGTGGAAGTTGTTTTTTGGAATTGATTATTGTGAGACTGAGCCTAAGTAATGAGCGTGAAATATTAATTAGGCTGCTGGTATATTATGAAATAAAGGTGTCTTAGCATTAAGAAATGAAATTGAACCAGATGTGGAAGAAACACTTCAAACTATTTTGTGCAATAGGCTAAAGTAAATATTGACTCACTAGTGCATTAATGCAAATAAATTACATTATTAGGGATTAGAGACCAGTTTAGTCTGTAGAGAATCTAAAGCAGAAAGCTCTAACCCTTTCACCAGTCTTCCTTGACTCTTATCTTTGGCTGTAGCGGCAGTCATGTATGTCTTCTGCACAGAAGTGCGGTATTCTCCAGGGATGTCTTTGGTCAAATTAGTCCATAATCTTTCATAATGCGCTCTCCAGAGGGTCTTATTACTAAATGATCTTGATAAGTAATAGTATATGCAAAGTAGATCCGCACTCGTAGATCCTGTCATGTAATAAATGATTGAAGTATAGCAGGCAAGTGCGCTGCAGTAAAACCTCTATTAGCTGAACCCAAGTTAGTAAAATTGTTATAACTGAAATCCAGACATATCTCCCAGGCTTGCTTATCCACACTGCCCTGGATTTTCAGCAAGTCAGGATCATTCTTCAGTGACGTGTCAGTTTTGTTGGGGTCCTGGCGGAATGAGAAGATGGAAGAGCACCAAAGGAGTAAGAAATACTGAGCATTTTTGCTCCTGTTGGCAAGGTGAACTTGGAGAAGCCCATGGGGAGGTGGAGAGGGGTGAGGAGTTGTGACATGGAGATGGGACGTTGGACTGAGTCAGGTGTCGGTGCTACCAGTGAGACCTTGTCATGTCTGTTAGACCGTGTGGGGAAGTAGGAGGAAGGAATCGCTGGAGAACCTCTATTTTTTGTCATTGTCACTGATTCCTCCAGAAAGGAAAATCCTGGATTTTATCTCAGTTGTGTTTTATTGCACATGCCTGGAGCTCCTCTGTATGCCCTGAGTATCTCCAGTTCCCTGGCTTTTACAGCAACAGTGAGTGTCAGGTACCCAAGCGGCAGTCACTTTCACTTATATCCCAGTTTCCTGGTGCCATTCCATCTGCGCTGGAAAGCACACCAAGCGTGGAAGCTGTGGGCTCACAGCGCTCTGCGGGAGCAGATGGTGCTCCCCGCTCAGCTCTTACAAGGTGTTGACTTCCAATAATTTCACCTTGCTGAATGCCCTGGATACTTACTCATATTGCTTGGGTTTGGGACGCTTTAATTCACCACTTTTATAGGATCGGGGCATTGTCAATTCTCCTGTTAAACCTCTGTGTACCTTTTATGAACTGGTACAGGGTTGATTTGAGCATCCTTTTGTTTCTAATTAAAAGCCTGGATTTCCTGGCAATTTTGGAACAAACGCACCTCAAAATAAGGCTTAAATAGTACTTTCAGGCCATGATTAGATGTATTGTTATTAGAGTAGACCTGTGTATCCCATGGGAAGCCCAGGGAGCGTACTCATTGCACACAGGTCCCATCCTGAGAAACTTCAGCTATGAATAGAGAAGGTGTCCAGAAGGTGGAAGAAGAACGGCTGGACACAAAAAGGTTCAGTAAGTTGGCACGTAAAGTCTGTCAGAGTTGGTAAGTGAATTTCTGTCTCCAGTCCAAGACCATCTCCTTAATTAAAAGCACCACAATGATTGGGGAAGGCAAACAGAGGACTGCAGTGATGGGGTCACATTTGAGATTTGTAACCCACATCATCCTTTCCTGAGCTCACGTTCTGCCCTCGCAAGCGTTTCATTGAGTGCAGGAGAAGTGCTGGTTTGTGTATGGGGCTGGCAGAGTCGAAACGCAGACTGACGTGGACCTCGGCTGCCTGCTCCTGCCTGCCCTTACTAAGGAGAGCCTTTGTTTAGGCTCGGCAATTTTGCTCGTACACCACCATATATATCATTAGGAATCGCTAACCTAATTTCTTGTTTCATTATGGATGACAAAATAAAACATTAATAGGCTTTTTAATATGAACTGGAAGTTAAATATTCATTATTTCTTATGACTTCAATGTCAGTGAGCTTTTAATGTGCTGTAACTCAAAAAGTCCTCCCTCCGCTCTCTACTTGTACCATTTTAATTTGCGAGTGTAAAGGTCATTTGCGCGTTGCTTCTGGCCCATTTCATTCCTCAGCAGCTCCCAGCTGTACGACGTGTCATCCTGTGTCCTGGTGGATGACTACTCATACGCGTCATCAATGTTATCTGACTTCTGGTGCTCACTTTGGCTTTGAGCTAACTTCTTCGTAAAGTTGGGCCTTGATAACTGCTTTTTCAGTAGGTTTCAGACGCATGATGCACAGAAGAACGGCTAAATTAGATGGGTTGTCTTATTCCTTGATCCTTCCAAGCCAGCTTTCATGCAAATTTCTATCCTAAATTCTCCCCTTCAGATTTGACTTTGTTCCAATATGATGTGTTCATATTTGTTTTGAAGTGTGTGCTGGAAACATTGACTGCCCGTTGTGCTTTAATACCAAGTATTTTACATAAAAAATGCATTTGAATGCTGTATGCGTTTTTGTGGCATGTTTCCACAGAATGGGAGCAGAATCTGCATGCACGTATACGAAGTCTTCTTTGTGCCTTAGTCTGACTCAGAGCACAGTCAGAGCCAAACCCTGCTAGTTATCACTGAAATCGTTGGGTTGGTAAGTAATTGTATGTCCCTGTAAGTGTGGGCTTAGTTCTGCTGATGAAGATAAGCAGCAATGTGAAAATCAGTGTTGAAAACAGGGGGTTTTAAGTTGGGGGAAAGAAGGTACAAAAGTTGATTTCATTTATTATGACTAACCAGTAATTGTGAATAACGGGATAAGCGGGCCTGTAATTCAGGCTTCTTGCCGTACAAGTTGCATCCTGCAGATCTGGGGACTGAATTTTCAGTTGCTGGAGCACGATGGCACCTTTGCTGTCCTCCTACAACTAGAGCTACCAGGGAGTGCTCAGGGCAGGTCCTGCTCCTCTCTGCCTGGCATCCGCACAGTCCTCGATGCCGAGTGAGCAGGCAGCTGCCCTGCCATTGCTGTCCTTAACACCATGAAATTCCCTCTTTTGGGAATTTGCCGAATTTTGGGCTTTTTTTGGGCCATTTCCCTTTGGATTGCTGAATGCAATGATCTTCAGATCCTGGGAAAATGTTTCATTTCAATAATCTAAATGGCGTTCATAGCACTGCAGCTATAATGACACATGTACTGGGATGTTATGGCTTTACGCTATATCGCATCAGGGCATTTTCAAGTAATAAGTTCCTCACATCCAGGTTAAAGAGAATTCTTTATTAGATACATGATCTCCCCTGAAAGAAACTGCACGTTTTGCTTTCTGTGTGATTAAATATTTTGCTACCGAGAAAAGCAAGCTAACTGTTAAGTTTGCACAACCACCTATCTGCAATACAGCAGACATTTACCTGGCGCGGTGGTGGCTGTTCTCTGATGGACTGGATTTTGTGTACGCAGTAGTGTGCCGGGCAGTGAAATTAAGCTGTCACTAGTGGTACAACCTTAGAATGAAAGATATTTTTTTTTTTTTTCACACAAACAGACTTCCTCAAAGCTCCAGATTTCTGACACAGATGAGATACAAATGCTAATTTCTCGCTACTGGGTGTTGTGTTCACCACCATGAGCGGGGCCATGGGTGATTTCAGCGCAGTTGGAAGGAGCTGGAATGGCAGGAGTCCCAGAGAGAAACTCCAGCACTTGATGAAAAAATAATACAATCAATTAATAGATAATCAAGTGTTAATAATTTAAATGAACTTGGGGATGAATGTTTTTAATATTTAAACATTATTCTGATAGATTAAAATTAATCACAGTATTACCTATCTATCTGGAGGCATCCTAGTGATAACTTAAAGTCTACCTTCTGAAATAATGGATTCCTTCACCACCACCTTATGTTTTGTGATTCGAAAGACTCTGAACATATTTCCTAATTTTTACATATTTCTAAATTTTTACAAGTATTCAGGGAAAAGAACTTCAACGTCTTCAGTGAAATACATTCAAAAGGAATTGGTTTTTGGTTTTGGGGTTGGTTTTTTGGGGGGGAATTCAGAGGGTGTCGCTTTGCTACTGCTGCTTCATGTGACAAAGCAACAGAGTGACCTGTCCCCGGCCGCGGGCGTAGGCGATGTTGGGGTGCAGGTCACACACCCCAGCTCTGCTGGGGCAGCGTCCAGTGTCTCTGGTACAATTCTGGTGCACGGCACTGGATGGGAGATTTTTGCAGCGGAGATGCTGTTTGAGTCAGGGTTACCCGGACTGGCTGTGAGATCTGAAGTCTTAAATGAAAGAAAAGCAAGTCAACGTGAAGGTGCTCCTTCAAGTGTATGAACTGAATGCTTTAAAGAGTGAGTACTCGTGCTGAATTTAAAAACTCACGTCTCTTGATTACTCCATCTATTTCTCCAAAGGTTCTTCAGCGCATGTCCATTTTAAATTAGTTTTCTTGCAGTATTTCAGTCCTATATATTGCTTCAACTAACACTGCCAAAAAGCTGGCTGATTACAATTTTGTCATGTATTTTATTCGTAAATCCTGAATGCGGTAATAGGATGTTTGAATTCTTCCTTACTTGACTGTATTTTTTTGCTAAGGGCAATGTCTGCTATATTACAGGAGGAAATCGCCTGTTTCATCTTTCTTGATCTTTCCCTTTCCAGCCCTCTGCCCTTTTCATATCATGGCTACAGCTGCAGATATTTTTATTTTATTTTGAGATGCAAGTGAATTCTCCCAAGTCATTGGATTACAGATGAAAATGATTATTGCCCATCTGAAATGGCAAGAGTTGAGAGGTCAGGGAGCTTGAGGAAAGAGCTGAAGAGCTTTGGTTGTACTGAAGTGGGTGTAATGCGAGCCCGGGTGGACCGAAGTGGCCTGGGTGGCTGCATGCAGTAACCTATGAACCACTTTGGAAAACTTAGTAGGTACTAGGTCACCAAAGGAAGTAGGGCACAAACTACACAAGATTATCTTGGAATAGAGAATAAATGGGAAGGAAGCATCTTTATTTTATAGTCTGGACTCTTACACACGCATTAGTTTTCCAGGCAATTTTAACCTCATGGATTCATGGCAATGAATATATTTCAGTCTTGAAAACATGGCAGTTCTCCAAGTCCTTAGAAAAACCTGTTTCTGTTGTCCTTATCCCTTTTCCCAATTGATCTTTCAGCTCTAAACGCAATATTTTATTTGCAGTATTTTAGATTCCAGTAGTTAGTGCTTTATTCAGTGACTCCTGAAGAAAGGCCAGGATAAAAATTAGGGCTCGTGAGAGGATCCAGGCTCACAGGTTTTTGCTTTCATTCAAATTCTGCTTTGAGCACCAGATATTTTGTGTTTTATGTCATCTGGGGTTTTGCTGTAGTTTGCTCCTGTAACAGGTATGTCGTTTGCTGCAACTGTATATTGTTTGCAAAATGCACGGTCACTCTCTCTTTAAATGACCTCCACCTAAAGCTTCATCATCTGGAGTTAAGGTCATCTTCATGTTGTCAGTGTTAGAAGAAAGTTCAAGTTGGGAGGAGTAAACCTTCTGAGCCGCAGATTGCTGGTGGTGCAGTAGCGTAAGTGTCTGTTGTCCAAGCTGATTTATCCTGAAATTACAGACTTGCAGATATGTGAACACTGGATAAGTGTTTTTTCCATATCTTTAATCTGTCATGGGCTTACATGCTAGAAATATTAACAGAATAGTGTAGAATAAGATACTGAGATTTGGATATATAACATGAAGAATAAGATTTAAATGGTAATTAGATTAATAGACTCTTTTAATTACTTGTATCATTTACTTAATCATCTACATTAGATTTTGAAGCATCTCTAAACCAGGAAGCAGGTCCTCCTAGAAGATCTTGTTGAGATAATTAAAACAGCAGACAGATTCATCACAGTCAGTGTTACAAAACTGAGAGAAACAAGGAATGTTTCCTTTGAGGTCGAGGTGCTTATCTCTCCTGCTTTGAAGATGCTTGGATGGAGAGCAGTTTCGGGGCCCCAAAGGCTGTTTTTGTGCATGCTGCTATATTCAAATGTGGGAGTCTTTTTATCAGTGGATTTTGAAGAGGAGTCTCTCAGATTTGTATTCCAGCACTTGCTGGATCTGGTGGGGGAGACACGGGGGGAGCCATGGCCAGCCTGTGGCTCTGCCGGCACACACAGGGTGGGAAAACACTGGAACGATTTTTCTTCTTCAGAGCTTGCTATAGCATATAGAGGGTTTCTGTATGTCAAATCGATACAGAATTTCGTTGAGGAAAGTTCCCTCATCATTTGTGTGTATGTCTTTTTTATATTTTTTTATAATGGGTTATGATTTTCAGTGAAAAATGAAATGATTTTTTCTTGTTTTACTAAAATCCTTGACATCCCATGGATCTGTTGAGATGAGATCAGTGTAATATTTTCTTATCAGGACAAGAAGTTTAAAAGGTCTGTGCTCGTGCTGCAAGAGGACATTGCTAATCACAGAAAGGCCTGGGAGAGGCAAGAAGGTAAACTTGGACAAAGTAGGAACTCCCCTGCACATCACTTTTCTAGGAAATCTTCCTTTAGAGAGGGATGCTGAAGGAAAAGGTGCAATTTCTGTGAGAGCCGTGTTCCCATTTGAGCATGCTGTGACCTGTGAATCAAGAAAGGTGCTTGTGGCAGCTCTTCTAGCTTAAATATACTGCCTTGCCTTGGTTTAGGTGTTGTCACCTTACCTTAGAAGAGTTGTTGATTGCGAGAGGGTGGAGAGTAGGCAGCGATGAACAGCACTGCTCTTGCCTCGCTGCTTTTGACAGCTGAAATCAAATATTCTGCTGTTGACAAGCAAAAGCGAAGGAGTCTGCTGCTCTCCACCTCAGTGTCTTTTTCACGTTCATGTATATAGACCTACATACATATAGACCTGACCTACAGACAGGCTGAGAGAGTTGGGGTTTTTTCAGTCTAGAAAAGAGAAGGCTCTGGGGAGACTTTATAGTGTCCTTCCAGTACCTAAAGGACACCTACAAGAAAGCTGGAGAGGGGCTTTTTACAAGGGCATGTAGTGATAGGACGAGGGGTAATGGCTTCAAACTGGAAGAGGGGAGATTTAGATTAGATATCGGTAAGAAATTTTTCGCTCTGAGGGTGGTGAGCCCCTGGCCCAGGTTGCCCAGAGAAGCTGTGGCTGCCCCATCCCTGGAGGTGTTCAAGGCCAGGTTGGACGGGGCCTTGAGCAACCTGGTCTGGTGGGTCTAGGGGTGTAGAACATGGTCTAAGGGGGTGGAACTGGATGGTCTTTGAGGTCCCTTCCAACACAAACCATTCTATGATTCATGCATCTATGCCTATATGTGCATTTTTGATGCAGTGGAGAGCTCCAGGAGCCTTGCACGTGCTGGGATGGATACAGAATGACTAGAGATATTACGCCTCCCTGAAACCCTTGTCCCCTTACCGAGCCGTGTATTTGCTCACAAAATTACCTGCTCTGTCTCTCAGCTTTCCATCTACCTAGTGGGGAAGAGCACTGCATGCTCTCTTAGCATTGCTTTTGAAGACAATTATATGAAAAGGTGGTTGGAATAGTTTGGAACTGAGGAGTGTGGCCAAGTGGGCAAGGGGTCTGAATTTCTGGAAATAACTCTTTATCAAGTGGATTCCAGTTTTGGGACTTGCGTTCTTCATTTTTCTCTCCTGCCCTGCTTTAATTTTTTAATTTTTTTTGGTGGGGGTGTGTGTGGGAATGAAGGTAAGCATTTAATAGACGATAAACTGTATAATGACCATGATTAAAATTTACACAAGGTAACTCTGGGGTGGGAAAAAGACAGCTTGGCAAGTCTAATAAAAGCTTTCATAAGTGGATCTGCTTCCTCAGTGCTTGGGGGAAACACACAAACCACAAAAAGAAAACCAAAACCCCACTCTCGGATTTTCAAATTACCCCTGGAGACTGGGCGCACAGATTCCTTATGGTATTAATGTGAACAGAGTATCCAAATCCCTTGAAATATTGGTCTCAGTTATGTCAAGTGCCTGGAGGACTCGGTGTCCTGGAGGGAACTGCTTCTGCCGAGAGCTGGGAGTTTGTGCTCCTGCTCTGGGCTGCAGCGGCTCAGAGGTTTCAGGCTGTTGAGTCCTAAGGTTTTAAATAAGCTGTGCTGAGTAAAAGCCCTAAAACTGAGAGTGAAATATGAATTAGGGAATGTTTCCTGCACTCTGCGGGAGGCAAAGCTGTACTGGTGAACCGGATCGGATCTGATACCTAGACAGCCTTTACCAGGACCAGCTCCATTATGGACATAGGCTTATTCAGAAGCCATCTCCAGTCTGTCTGTTCTGTGTACGTCATCTGCCGAAGCTGCTCTGTCTGCTGGGCATCGGTGCCCTTTCAGACAGATTTATGTTATATATCATACTTGCACTATGACCAATATAATATGAAACAACAAAGGAAGCAGTGCATACTATTTCTCACTGGTTTTTTTATTTATTTTATTTTTATGTAAGAATAATTTCGTTTTTGCTCATTTACTTATTTCCCCCTGTCCAAGAACAGGTTCCTACTTGTTTTCTTTTTTTTCTTTTTCTTGTTGTTACTGTAATGGGCTGTCTCGGCTCTGCAGCCATCAGGAATTTTGGTTTGATGAGGCTGCTGTGAAACATTTAAAGGTTTAAATTATAAACTCAGAGTGAGAAAATCAGCGATGCATGATTAGTTGAAAGTTTTAAATATAATAGTCATATTTTTCATATTCATGTACAGGAATGGCTTATGTCAACTGTAATGTGACTTTTAATACATATTAATAGACTCTGTCACAATATAGATGGCTTGTACACCTTTTGGCAGATGGCTGTGATATTAGAGTTTGCACAGTATAAATTAGTCATTTACTAAAAGAAAACAATACACGAGCGATAAGGTCAATTCTGTTCAGAGATGCGGTTCCAGTGCATCGCTCCAGCAACCGAAAGGATGAGAAGCATGATCACATCTGCCAGCAAAATGAAATAAATAAATAGATAAATTCCTAGGTTAGAAAGGAGCTCGCTGTTGTTACAGCTTGTCCACGTCCCTGGCAGTGTCTCTGTGTTTTTGCTCCTGTCTTTTTCCAGATCGGATGGTGCAAAGCTGAGGCCGTGGCTCAGCTCGCCCCTGGAAGGGTTGCCGTGGGGTGACATCTCTGGCATGGAGCCCCACGTAAGGCAGCAAATAGTCTGCCTTAAAATTTATATTGAATATGAAAGGAATTGATGCGTGAAACTTGTCTCTTTTTTGTGGTTCTGTTCCGAAAACAGAATTAGCTGGTGATGAATCTGCGAGTCCTTTGAGCGTGTTGCACGTTTCAGGTAGTGGCCTGACAAATGGCAGGGGGTTTTGTAGAAAATCACTTCAGCAAACACTGAAGGGCACTCACCTCTGAGCCGAAATGCAGCAGCCGCTTTGGCTATTTATTGCCGTGCTCAAATACCTAATTGAGTCAAGTATCTGTAATCGCCTTGACTGGGAACCTTGGCATCGCTGAAGTAGTCTATAAAGAGATATTTTTTAAAAAAATCTGCATTTTCTTTATTGGAAATCCCTTGAACCATTCTTGTTCCTTAAGTTTGCAACAGGAGAGACAGTAGCTTTTGGCTCGTGCTTTATCAAAATGATTGTCGGGGGGCTTAACGAGCTTTGTGCCAGACCAACCGCGTTGGTAACATATGTCTCCAGCGAGAGCCTTGCTCCCGCTGGCCGGGCACGCCGCTCCGCTCAGCGGGCAGGCTGCGTCTCCCTGCTTGCCTTATCTGTGGAGCATTTCAACGTTTCCAGACACCCATTTGGAATTTGGACTTAGAATCACCTTTGTATTGAGCTAGTCCCTTTGAACGGTTGCTCTGTAGTGAGGGGGAAAAGTGGAAACCATTTTGAGCGCAAATCACAAGGTGTGGCGTAACTGCCTCTTTTTACCAGTTGGGATTTTGTATTGTCTCTTCAAAAGAAAGTGCAAGGAAATTGGGCTTTAATTCTTTGGAAAGTAACGTTACGAGATAAGGTGGTAACTAGTATTAGTGCACAATAACTGCCTGGCAGGTTTGCACCACGCGCTGACACGTCGTGTCAGAGTTGCTGTAGATGAAGCAGAGTTCTTTGCTGGAGATGCAGCAATTGCAGATCAAGTGATACATAATTTACTGAGGTGCTTTGTTAATTCTATGATGTTATGAAATCTCCTGGGCATATAATTACTACAAATGTTTACTTGACTTTAGCACATAGCTTGACATTATACAGGAGAAGTTGGTACTTAGCTTGACATTATACTGGAGAAGTTTGTACCTCAATAAAATCATGGCCTCGCTATAAAATGCAACTATTAGGCAGCAAAATATTAAAGAAGTACGGAGGAGACTAAAGGCATTTTAAAAATGCTTTCTACAGCTTGGAATTACAAACATTCATCCCATCTCCCGCTGATTACGTACTTTGTCATAGCTATTGTTTCCACGGCTGGGGTTTAATTTTCCGCCGCAGACTGGCAGTACCATGCTCCGTGCCGGCGATCTCAATAGCAACCCTCCCGGCAAGGCTGCGGGGGGGACAGCGGGGGGGCAGCCTGATTGACAGGTATTTTAAGCCTTTTTGTGGTTCAGGGTTAAGGAAACGTTTACCAGCAGACCTGTTCGAGTGGGTAATCCGTGGGCTGGCGGCCACGCTGGGATGCTGGCACCTGCGGAAGGCTCTGTCGCCTGTAGGGAAACCAGGATGACTTTGGGATGGGGTCAGTGTCACCCCTCCCTGCCAGTTATATTTCAGCCCCTGGTCTCCGCGAAGCCTGGAGCGAAGGTAGTGCCAGCTCGCTGATGGAATTCAAAGCCGCCTTCCTGACTATTCATTGCGAAATTGCTGCTGAGAGGCTTTTCAATTATGCCGGTTAGCCCCGGAGTACAGGCGTGTGTTTGAGCTCGGTATTCCGCGGTGTACGCTTCACCTTCGGCGATGTTCCAGACTGCTGACCTGTCACGTTATGCGGGCGTTGGGTTAGGCTCAGCCTGCTTTGCGCTGGGACACGTTCTGCAACACCGGTCCTGTCTGTGCAGCAATCCATTAGGGCTAAAAAGCAGACGAGCCGCACTGTGCACCCGTCTGGATGTTTTTCTGGACTCCTGGCTTGTCGCTTTCGAGAGGGAGAAGCAGCGCAGGAGATAACAGCCAGCTCCTGAGACATCTCCTCCTGCCCCAGAGCTGATTTTGCAGCTGGTGAGAGCCACTCCCGAACGCTTGGGATGCCCAAACTTGTGCTGGATTAGAGAGGCTTAAAATATTTGTTGAGAACACTGATTTCTTTGACTGTGAAAGCGGTATTCCTCATGCCCAACAAGTCCACGTAAGCCCATTTAAGCATTAGAGTTGAGAACCAAAACGACTTTCATTCTAATAAAGCAAAAGTTGCAAAATTGGAAATGCTGTTGCAAAAGAAAAGCAGACAAAATTAGGAAACAGAAACTTGCCATTTACCTGGGGCAGGTTAGCGGCTGCCAAAGGTGTGACCTCCAAACGAGGGAACTTGTTTGTCTTTACTTTGGTGCTTCCAGCCTGATAGAGCTCAGATTTTGGTGAAGGCTATTAGAGGTGGGAGATTTCACTCTACTCTACTTTATTTAATTTTTTTTCATTTGCTGGCCACTCCTAAATGTAAGAGACATTTTATAATAGCTCTCAGGCTCTCCCTGGTTTCTTTACTGATTTAAGGACCTGTGTGTGTTGTCAGTTTGCCTTTACCTGCCTGGCGCCCAGGAGAGTGCTAAGGAACTCGGGTTTGCTGGCGAATGGATCCAAGGTAAGCAGAGGGACCTGGGATACTGCCCTTTTCTGTTCCTCTCAGGAAACACGCTGAATTGCAATTATTTGGTAACATTTTATAAACCTTACAAATCATATTAATAAATCCCCCCAAGAAAGGTTTTCCTGAGACAGGTAACAGAGTGTCCCCAACCCTAGCCCTGCTTTGCTTTACTAGTTGCTTCTGGTAACTGGAAAAGCAGAAGGAGATCTGGTGCACATGAGTGGAATTTGATAGGTTTCCCACAGAAACAGAAGATCAGATTATTTTTTTTTTTGCCGGTGAAGGTGATGTCGGTCAGGAGCATCTATCCTGGCCTCGAAGGATGCAGTCTGGTGTAGATCAGAGTCGGTGAGGGCTGAGTCCTCTTGTGCCAGGGTACTGATGCGGCTGAATAGCTTGCACAGTCTTGTCTGTCTTGATATTTCTCATTTATATATAGAGAAATAAAATTTGCTTGCTGCTATTAGTCTTTCTTTTTGAAATAAATCCCCACGGTGTCTCTCAGCTTGGTGAGTTCAGGCAGGTTTGAAATACTCCGTCAAATGAAGAATTCGCTGCTGCGCTCTGCCTCGGTGAGCTGCTTTTCTCCCCCATCCCTGCAGACTGCCGTCGTGGGAGCTCCGATTCCCCGCTTGGTGCTTTGAGACCCAGTTTCTCTTTCATTTCTTCCCCGGTGAGTTACTGCTCCAGCCTCACAGCTTCTGCCGGGCTCCCATCCCTCGCTCATCTGCCTTCCCAGCTTTTCTGACAGTATCAGCCCTCTCCCAGGATCTCTTCACTCCCTCATCTACATCTAACGGCAGCTGTACCAGCCTTGCTGGTGTCTGGTCTAATTTCCTCTCGCTGCCTCTTTTTTTTTTCCTGAAACCTTTCCCTCTCCAGCTCCTTCTCTCGCCTGCGCAGGGTCCTGCGCTGCTCTGTGCGGCTCCACAGCACTTCTCCCCGCCAGCCGCATCCCTTGCTGCCTTCTCATTCCCGCACAGAGGGGTACCGCGTGCGCCCGTGTGCCCACTGTTGAAACATCTTGGCTCAAAAAGCATTTTATTTAATTTTTTGCCTTTACCTTTTCTACCTCCATTGCCAAACTGGGTCTAATGGGTAGGGATTTTTTCATACTAAGTTGTCTCTCTTTCCAGTATGGAAATAGAATCACAGAATCACAGGGTTGGAAGGGACCTCTGGAGATCATCTAGTCCAACCCCTCTGCCAGAGCAGGGTCACCTTAGAGCAGGTTGCACAGGAACGCGTCCAGGCGGGTTAGAATCTTACTGCTCTCTACAACTCCCTGAAAGGAGGGTGTAGCGAGGTGGGGGTGAGTCTCTTCTCCCAAGTAACAGGCAATAGGACAGGACGAAATGGCCTCAAGTTGCACCAGGGGAGGTTTAAGATGGATATTAGCAAAAGTTTTTACACTGAAAGGGTTATTAAGCATTGGAACAGGCTGCCCAGGGGAGTGGGGGAGTCACCATGCCTGGAGATATTTAAAAGACGGGTAGACATAGTGCTTAGAGATATGATTTAGAGATGGTTTTTATCAGTTAGGTTGATGGTTGGACTAGATGATCTGAAAGGTCCCTTCCAACCTAGGCCATTCTATGCTTACACCAGATATTAATGAGTCAGGACACATCTGCTTTGTGAGGCACCAATAGGAAAGCAGTTTTTCACCAAGAAACTCAAGCCTTTACTGGTATTTGGTCAACTCAGTTGCCTTTGATGCTTTTCCCAGGGTTACCCGCTGGGAGCAATGCAGTGAACAGTTCTGTTAGCACATCTGGTAGGGTGAGCCCAATGCCTCGCTGATCCTGGCTGGGAAATACCATAAAACATCACAGAGGCATTGGTGTACCCGCCTGCTGACTAGGAAGAAATTCTAAGAGAAAGAAAATTCCTAAGAAACTTGCTTGAAATCAGTATTTCTCAAGAATTCTCTTATTCACATTGTGATGCTCATCGTCATTTCCATCCTGCTTAGTATGTGTTGTGATATCGTTTACCTGATCTGCTTTTCGGTTATTGGTGGGAGAGAAGGAAAAAAAGTAGTCACTGTATGAAGTACTCTCCCAATTTACCATGCCACAAAAGAGATATGCTGCAGTTATTACTAAAGTCTAATTATGTAAATGACATAATTTAATAATGATTATTAAATCCCAGCAAGTTTTGTTTCTGTTGCTTATTGTTGATGGTTGTCCTTGATAGCGAATGTCACGGTGCATGTCATAAAATTAATTTTTGTGGAGATACCACATCATTATGGGGGGCTTGGAGCGCAGGAGGCCGTGCCGGCGATGGTGGAGGCTGCTCAGCAGACCTGTTATCTTTGCAAGAACAAACGCTGTCCACAAGGATATCAGGGAAGGGAGAGAAAACTCGCACAGCAGCAAATATTTAATTAAAAGAGCTGCTTGGGCCGACTAGTCGTGGCAGCAGCTGCTTAAACAGAGATCTGTCCTTTAAATAACTTCAGCTAAATAAAAGGAGAAAAAGGAGAGTGGAGGGAAAAGCTCAAAGGGCACGTGCTGTAATTGCAGAAGAGGTTTTCATTTTTACATTGCAGTGTCTCTAGTAGCCATTAGCTCTTTCTCTGCCTGTTTGGAAAAGCAGTATGCTTCGAGCTCTGGGAGTTTTACACAGTTGCCAAAAAGTAGAGAGGGGAGCGTCAAGGAAGTCAATACATCACCTGCCAGCTCCTGCTTACCTGTATTTTAGATGTACGAGATCTAATGAGGAAGGCTCCCATTGGCTTTTCTGCAACCTAGAATAGAACAGGATTTGGTAGGGTAGGTACAGGACTGGTTCTCTTCTAGTATTCACTGACGAAATGATAGGTAAGCGCGTGGCTCCCCACTGCAGCAGGTTTGGCCTCAGCCCTCGTGCCAGGGAGCTGCCCCGGCTGTGGGCAGTTTTCTGCAGCTAATATCAGTCTCTGTGTGAGTTCCCTTTGTGCCTTCTTGATCTGTCACCCTGTGACCTGGACTTCTAAAGGATTCACGCTATTCATTTAACATGAAATATCATTTATAACAATATAGTCACATTTTCCAGGTGATACCTGAGAGCATCCATCAGGCTTCCAGATGCAGTTCAGCTATATAATAAATGATGTTGTTTGCCCCAAGGGGTTGAACCTAATGGACACACCAATTGGGTCGGACAAGCAAGAAGAGCGTGGGGTGTCTGTCCATTTGTATGTGTTGGGGAGAGCTGTTTGAAATGCTGGGATCTGTAAGGAGTGAAGCCATGCACCTCATCTTTCCCATGCTCCGGGGACCTTTGTAGGCTCGCAGCTCATCCAGAGAAGCGTGAAGAACAGCAGAAGTTAAGTCAGAGATATTTGAGAGTAAAGTGTATGAAAGGTGTTGGGCAGTTCTTGTCTTTTTAATAACTGACTCCTCTCTGCGGTTTGCTTAGCCACTTTCTGGTTAGTCTTTCTAAGGTGCAGAATCAGTTATATGAGGTAATGATTAGGGGGCAATAAAGTGGATCTGTCCACATGATGCGACACAAATGAGATAAAAAACCGATATGACAAACAGTATTTGCATTTTGTCCCTTTTTTTTCTTTTTTTTTCTTAAGAAAAAGGTAGAACAACACGTGCGATGCTATAGAAGCTCTGTACGAAGTGTGTAATACAGTTTTCGTGTGTGTGACATGGAGAATGCTTTTTCCCAACGTGCATGTAATTGATTAGTACGATATGTCTGCAGATGGGCTGGCGAGCAAAAGTCACACTTGTTCTGAAGAACATCGTGTTATGGGCAGAATGGGTAATGAAGACCACGGTTCTGCGTGTCTGACATTTAACATTAGGATTCTTCTTACAGTTTTATGTAACTTCAGCAGATTTTAATTGTTCAAGCAGAATTTTCCACTCCTAATGTATGTTTGTTGTACTTCAAATTTAATTTTATTTACTTTAATTTCCAGCAAGGTGGAGTTCAGGTTTTTCCAAAACTGGGATGGGGGGAATATGGTGTGTTTGTGCCCAGCACATCATGGGGAACCGGTGGCAGCTCCAGCTTTTGCACCAGGGACTTAATATTTGGTGGTGTAGTTCGGGTGCCTGTGTTCTGCTGTTCCCATAGAAAGCAAAACACTGAAAGTAAAGAGAAGGGAAAAGTAGTGATGTAACTACTCATTTCCTCAGTGGGTACTATGCCTGGGTTGTTTTCTAAACCATACTTCTGGCTGGTCTCAGGAGATACTTTACCAAACTTCCACCAGTTCACTGAGGGAATGGACTTAGTTTTGTCCAACTTCCTTCAATGCTCTTTTCTCCTAGTACTTAATAAATATGTGAGTAATCTTATGTTTTCCGAGGCTTTTAGACTGTCTGGACAGTGTGTGTGCTGCGTGTTTTGCTTCCTCATTATTCTCTGCTCAGGCACCTGATTGGAGTCAAATTGTATCTCTAAAGAACAACTGTTCCTTAAAATACAGCTTGCGTGTATGCGATCTGTCTAACCAAGTATCTTCTGTGGGATCACCTGAAAATACTGCAGTCGCTGACAACTGCTTTTCTGCATCTTGCCAGTAGTGAAAGGGATGATGAACATGGATCCAAGGGAGAGAGAAACAGAATTATGAAGTCTTTTCCCTTTCTTTCACAGCTACAGTAGATATATTCAATATATTGTCAGCTAACTGTCTTTGGTTTCTTTGATTGATATTTTGATTCAGTGCTCTGAAAAAAGGCATTAATGGAGAGCAGCAACTGTTGCAGCTAAAAAATCATCGGGATCCGGAGCGTTTTGAGCAACGCTTTTCTCTTACAATGGTAAAACTACATGGGCAAGTGCAGAAAAACTGCTGCCCGTGCTCAGAAATAATCTTCACCTTATCAACGACACAGTTCCCCTGAAAGCCTTGGTCCAAAACGTTTCTATTAATGCAAGCTATTGAATCAAAATGATGACCAGATAAATTGTAGCATTATGCTATTTAAGAAAAATGTCTCAGGCACTTCCATTAAGTTTATAAACTCTTCTCCTTCCTGGAGATCCCAGCCAAAACCTTGTCCCACCAGTTTCTCATATGCCTCTGCTGGCGTCATAGCAGCTCCCAAAGAATATGGGTGAAACAAGAGTGTCTCTCATACATGGACTGGGGTTTCGCATGTGTATTTTTCTTTAAGTTTAGTGTTTCTTTTTTAGCTGTAAAGTTGTTCATGGGAAAAAAGGAAATTACTGTAGACTCCAGCATCTAAGGTAAACACAGGGAAAGCAGGAAATGCAGAATCAGGATGAGCTACCCGTTCCTTTTATGCTACAATGTTTGCTGCAGTGATTAGACTTCCCAATGCATAAACTGGGCCAGATCCTGCATTTATTTCCCGAAGTAAATTCTTCTGGTACTTCTTCTTTGGTAGACGGCAAATCTCACTTGTAAGTGTGGATGATCCTCCTGTAGCAGCAAACCCAAACTGAGATTTGACCCGGTGCCTTGGGAGGAGGCGATCCCTGCCCAGGCAGCCAGGCAGGACGTGCCAGGATTTCAGAATTTGTCCTGCGGATGACGTGGATGGTGTTTAACTTCTATCCTTAAATGCTTTCATGCAGTGTCTGTGGTTAAATCATTACATTTCACTTCCTTTTTTTTTTTTTTTTTTTAAGTAATCCCTTGTATCTCTGGTAACATGAAAAATGTTGGAAGCTTAATGGCCTTGACTTATCAGGGAAAGCAAGCGCCGTGAGATCCTCCACGAAGCTGGAAGAGCTAATCTCTTTTATTACACAGAAGGAGGAAAAAATCAGAGGAAGGCAGAAAGTACACGAGATTGCTTGCTGCGAAACTCTCCCTTGTCATGAGTCAGTGACTGCAATTTAAATTAGAAACACATAGCGTCCCAATGACTTTCACCGTCTTGTAGCATTATTGCGCTGAGATACGAGAATTACATTGATACAGAAGGAGATTTGCTTCAGTTTTGATGTTAGTTTGTCTTTGGTTTTAAGATTTCATGTGTGAAGCCTGCCAGGATTTTCCTCTTGGGATCTTGGGAATATGCTGAGCCTCCCCCGAGCCCACGAGGGAGAGGAGTGCTGTGATTGTGCATTGTGCATGGCACGGATGAAGCAGTGGGCTTGGATTTAGGGGCTTTGATATTAGACAGTGTTCGCCAGCAATGTACACTGTGAATGAGTTCACCTGTCTGGGATGCATCAGGAAAAAATGATCCCTAATGGGTCAAGTGGGAATAACAGCTGTTTTCTGCTGTTTATACAGGTAATTCATTTGCAATTAAATACCCTCTTTCTTTTTTATTTATTTTTCTTTCCCCTCTTCATGTTGTCACCTTGCTACTTGCACAGGGAACTCTCCAGCAGACACAAACCCGTGCTGTGAAAATCACTAAAGCCAAGTGGAACCCTCGTTGCTCTGCGGTGGTTTCTCTTGTCAGATGATTTTCCTGGCATGGGGATTGCTCCCGCACCACGAACACATCCCGCTCTCCAGTGGAGCCCATTAGGTGCTGGGTGCTGTGAATCTTTCCCCCTCCTTTACTACCTGATGGATGGCAGCGTTTCCCCCACGGCAGACTTCCGAGGAGCCCGTGCGTATGTGTTTGGGAGGGGGAAATGCTGTTTTCACTGAGCTTTATGCTGAATGAACAATCTCATTAGGCTCCCGGCCTGCGAGGAGCTCTGCCTGGCACGTCCCCTGCCCACATTTCCAATTCAATGGGGCTCTGCCTGGCTTTGTGGCTGCCGAACGATATGCCGCGGAGCGGGAGCTGGAATGGCTAAAACTAACTGTGGCGTGAGCTGGGGCTCAAGATCGGCTTTCAAGGTGAGGCAGGATTTCTCCTAGGAGGTGTTGCTTTGCTAGAACGCATTTGTTTGTTGTTATTAACATGAGAAAGCTCCTGATTTTGCTATTATTTTGTGCTTTGAAAGAGGGAGAATGAGCATACAAAAGAAGAAAGCGCCGTTGCTGCAAGTTCATTTTGAAATTCCGGAGAATTTGCATTGCCTCCGTTGGAGGAGGCTGTCGTTAGCAGTCTCATCGGAAAACAAACTGCAACCAGCTTTTATTTCCTTTGTGCCTGGCTGACACGCCGTCATTCCCAGTCATCCAGCCCAGTTGCTACTGTACTTTGTTTTATGCTTCATGCTTGACCTATGAGCTGAAACGCTAATCACTGATGAAATTTTCACTTAATATAAAACTAGTTTCAGGCAGAAGTGTGGTAAGCTCATTTAGGAAGATGTAGCATCTCAAGGAAATATATAATGGCAAAAGCCTCAGACAATAGTTTAATTTTTAACGGGCTGGTGTGCTTTCAGATGGATCTGCAAAGCTCAAATCTGTGCCGTTGTGTTAGCAGCAAGGGGGAGTGATTGTCAGTGCGTATCTGTAGGTCTGTGAAAAAGCCGCACTCACAACATTCCTCTGCTACCGCGTTATCGCCTTGTGCTGGAATAACTTTTCTAGTTTCATTAGTTAACAAAAAATGAATGAGTGTGTGGCCATACCTTTAAGAAAAGGAGATACAACAGACACGTGGGGGATTAGATTGCTCTTACCTCTGTAAATGTGCGTATGTATAAAGCCAGGAACCTTATTTTATGGTGACTTGTACAAATATTATGCAAAGCGCACTTTATAGTGCAATGAAGAAATATAACCTTAAGTTTCATCATGGTATTTTAAATTCAACCTAAGTACCTTAGCAACTGGCTAATTAAATAATTGTAGATTTCTCAGAAGCCTGCAAAACATTTACGCAAGCAATTTATGCTGCAGGATGTGGTGTATACAGTTTAAATTCGCTATCTTAAATTGAGATTTTCCCCTGAAAGGGGAAAGAACTGGAAGAAGGCTAGAAGAAGACGAACGTAAAGTTAAGTACTGGTTTCCCACTCAAGGAAAGTCTAAGTTTGTGTCACAGACCTAAACTCATCTGTTACAGGAGCTGCTGTGGTGGCCCAGTGCTCCCACCGCTCAGAGTTGCTGCCCAGCTGACCCAGTCCAAAAGTGAACTGGGGAAAGAACAATTCTCTATACAGTGGGGATGGCCAGAGAAGGAGCAGTAAACTGGGCAGCGAAGTTACCCCAGCACAGGTGAATGCTCTGGCGAAGCTGGTGCTCTGGGGGATTCAGTCTGGCAACAGGATTGCAAACGGGGGGTACAGGGAATTGCACGATCACAAGTGATGCAGAGGGGAGGACCTGTAGAGAGTTGGGAAGAGCCAGTGGGATTATTAAGCAGCAAGTTTAACACTGTACATATTGAGAGACTCGTTATCTCAGGTGATGGGGGTCAAAGTATATCATCAATTAAGAAAAAAGAAAAATGTACTCAAATTTGTGCGAGAAAGGCCCGTTGGTAGCTATTACGGCTGGATGCAGCATCTTTAAAGGGACCTTTAAAGGTCCCTTCCAACCCAGCATTCTGTGATCTGGCCCAGAAGGTCCCCAAGCAGCTACCGGAGGTGGGGAGGGTGCGTGTACCAGGAGAGGACCCTTCTGCGCTCCCTCTGCTGCTTGTCTGTGCCTGCCCCGTCAGGAGGGCTGACCCACAGCAACTGCGGTGTGACCTGGTGTCCCGCTTGTTGTTAAGCACTGTTGTTTTCCTTAAATCAATAGGTGTTTGTATTTATTCACATACTTAAGAACATCCATAATGGTGGAATTTGGCTGCAGGGTATTCAGGTTTATGTGCTCCTGATGGTGGGAATAACCACATCAATGGTTATCTCAATTTACTTTTAAGTGCTGTGTCAATAATGTTATAACTAAAGATTAATGATGTATCCATCATAAACAATGTACCATTCACAGTTAATATTTATTTCTTTGGTTATGAAAAAGCTGAACCAGGTATTGATTTCCATGCTGGATTTTCTTTTCAGTCTTTATTACGGGTGCTGCTCAGAGGCATTTTGAGCTTCGAGCAGAGCTGACCTGGTGGGGCTGGCAAACCTGGTCTCCTGGCCATCTTTGCAGGGCTGCTGCTTTTTGAGTAGGTTTCCATTACGGATATCCACAGCTTGCGAAAGTGAACTTTGTTTTCAGCAGTTGTGTAATTTGTATTAGGCTGGTGGCTTTGTCAAATGTTCCGGGTCTTAAGCTTGCTCACACAAATTTTCACAGGACGCAAATACAAAAGTGGGGAGTTTCATTTAAGATTGCTTGACTTAGACTTTAAGTCAAGTCCAGTTAACATTAGATGGGTTGAGCAAATAGACCAAAATGGGTACTGACAAATTATTTATTAAGTTTAAATATCATGCGTTGCCAGAAACATTGCTCAGTTGCACACGGTGTTTAAAAACCAAACTCTTGCTGACGTGAAAGGAGCAGTCCGATGGAGCATGGTGGAAGGTGTAAGAAAACGTAAAAAAAACCCCAACAAACATTCAGATAATCTAGTTTGTATGAATCATATTGGTGAAATGACAGTAGGGAATCCATTTATTTATTTTTCCAGGAAAACCTGAAGACCTCGCATTTTTTGACGGCAAGCACCTCTAGATCCTAGGAAGGAGGCTCCCGTTGGTAAACATCAGCAGACAGCTACTGACAAGTAGATCATTTGTACTGATTAGAAACCACATTTCTTCAGTTTTCAGTCATCGTGTGTGCAAAAGACCTGCAAGGCTTTAAGAAATATGATCCTTGTGCTCTGTGATTTAGTAGTACAGTGCTTCAGCTTCTAGATGTATGAAACAAATCAAATCAAATCTGTCATGTGCTGTGCCATTATATGGGCAGAGTGACGACCAAGAGAAATCATTAACCGTTTATAGGTAGCTTTTAAACGGTTTGAGAGCACAGGGTGCAATCTACTGACACTTAAGAGGGGATTGCATTTTAGGATTTTGTTGGGAGCAGCTGGGCGTAGATAGGGAGTATTTGCAAAAATGGATGGCTGGTGCCGGCTGCCTTCTCCCCAGGGTCGGGGAGATGCTCGTACACCTTTTCAGCTTCCACTTGCTCGGGGTGGATCTCGGAGAGAAATGGCATAAACTGAGTTTCCACACAATCAGCACAAACATCGAACTGAGAGCAGAGCCCTGGCTCGGGGACAGGCACCAGCCATCGCCCGGCTGTGTGTGTCTGGGGACGTGCCCTGCCCAGCCCATCTCTGGCTTCTCTTCCACAAAAACCAGGACCTGACAAGCTGGGCTCCCCAAATCCCTACTTATTTCTTAAAAGCCTTGTCCCAGGGAAATTAATTCTAATACTTACACTGTTTATTGACTGGAATGTTTTACTGCTGCTTGTGCTGCAGTAAAACATTTCACAGCCATGTGTGCTTATTTCTTTATTATTTATATTAATTCTGTCAGATATTTAGAGGGTTTTTTTGTGGTTTAAGAAACTGAGAGGCTGGTGGATTACAAAATTGGGAAGGCGTAATAGTTGCAGTCATATTTGGAACGCATCAATTTTGTGAAATAATGTTGTTTACCTGCACTGAAAACTTTTACTTTACATGTGCTGTCCAATGACGTTTATGAAGTCCTTGGCAAGATAAATAATACATAGACTTCTCTCACTAAACCTCCTGAGAGCGGAATTGTGTCTTAAAAAAAAAAAAAAATAATTCATGCCTATGTGCTAACAGGCTATTTAGAGATATTTTGCCACGGAAGGAAGAACATCGTACTGATTTGACTGATTATTTTAATCACCTCCAGCATATGCATCATGGGCTGCTTTTCTGGGAAGTGACAACATCCAAAAATAGGTGGTTGGGATGGAGTCAAGTGAAGGTTATCTTCTCCCTGGTACTGACGCTGGGATGTCTAAAAGCTTTTAGGGAAAAAGCTATGTGTAACATTGACACCTGAAGTAAAACGATGGGTCTTTATGAATATTCCTTCTCATCTTTTCCGAACATTTGAGTGACTCCGCATGTGGGGGTTTTTCAGGGGGAAAAAAAAAGAAAAGAACTGTTGCTGCATAAATACTGTAGCTGTAGCACCGCATTTAAGGCTTCACTAGCATAAATCTCAACCTTTCTTAGCTAATTAGTGAAGTAGGGGGAGGTATTGCTACCCACGGCATGGAAAAGCGCAGAGGGGATTAATCCTGTGTGCTCCTCGGGGCTCAGCCTGTGTCCCAGGGGACCGTGTCCCCTCTTCTGGGAGCTGCTGGGGACCCATTTGTCCCACACTGAACACATTTCCTCGCCTTGGGTGTTTTTGGTCACCGGTTGGCTAGAAGGCTCTGCAGTGGAGGGGGGAACTGGGAGTGGAGGCTCACTGGGGTGGAGATGAGCGCTTTCTGTGTAGAAGTCCTTGTCATTACAGGTGTCACCTACGGTGTCCCCTGAACCCAGTGAGCATGGAAGCAGGCAGGTGGAGAATCTGTGCTGCCCTCCACTCTCAATGTCCTCAGCGCCCGAGGTCGCTCACTATGATCTTTGATTGAGCCTCACCTTCTCCAGGTTTCACGCAACCAGCCTCACCAGAGAGGCCTTCAAAGGTGGTAGGGCTCCAGGATGGTTCCCTTCAGAGGGGTAGGTGGGTGGGAGCCACCTCCAGAGCTGATGGATCTGGGCTGTGAACTGTGCAGGGGTGGAGGTGGAGGCATCGGTGCTGGAGCATCGCTGCTCACCAAGCCCAATCCCAACCGCGCCGTCTGGGGCTCGCCAGGATGTGGGCAGGCACGATGTGCGACTGTCAGCGGTGGATAAAACCCAGCCATCACCCTCGGCTGGGCAGGCTGATATTTTGGGGTGGGAGACATTTTGACTGTGGATAGGATTTTCTTTCTTCTTCAGTGATTGGAATCAAGAAAGAGTGAGAGTACTTAATTAAGTTCCCATGCTATATAGTCACTTTACTTGCAACATATGGTATAATTAAATAACCAAATTTTTACTTCTCATACCAGGAAGCAATTTTTTTCCAGAGTTTTGTTCTGTTATTCTGTAACTAGGGCCACCCTGAAGGCTGTAATTTCTAATTACCAGTGGTTTTTATTTAACAATCTTGTAATGTATATGTCACTGAGAAATTAAACCTGATTCTAGCTAATGAAAAGGTCAGCTCAGAAATGTACCAGTATTAAGCTGTGGGAATCCAGGACTTTCATTAATATTTGTGCTGTACAGGACTTATACAGGGACCAAATCTTACATATTTTAAGAGGGAACCAAATAGCTGAGACCGATGCCATATTTAGTAGCGCAGTATAATTTCTCTTGGAAGCAGTAGACCAGTAATCTGGGAATTTTGGCTATCATCCTGCTACTATTTATGAACAATTTTAATGTAGTAATTACATGTACAGAAAATTGTTCACTAGGTTTATGAGATAAATGGAAATTTAGGGTTTTTTTTTCCTTGTTTAGTTGTCCAATATTTTTATTACACACTTCTGGAAGCAACAGTAGACAATAAAAGAATCTGGAACTGCATCGCTCCCTAGAAATACTGATATTTTGAAAGATTTGCTCACTGTAAGTTAAAGGCAGCTCATTAAACAAACAAATGAGCTGTCCTTAGAGCAATCAGTATTTACTATTAACTGAACAGCACAGTAAATAATGAATTGCAGGTAAGGAACTACAGATAAGTATTTGCGGTGAATTCAAATTACTTGATTTAAGCCTGAGGTGGAGGAAAGGGAACATAAAGGTAGAAATGGAGGGAGGAGGGGGAAAAAGAAAAAGGAAGAGGAGGTTTCATAAATGCAACATTGGTTGTAGCATACATGTTCATTCATCGTGCTGAGGAAAGGTTTTCTTCGCTAATCTTTTGCCCCCCTCCCCGGTGCAAGGGATGCTGCATCCGACTCCTGGGCACAACAAAGGAGAATGTGGGATTCCTGGGGAAAAAAAGCAGGGGAAAAAAGCAAGCTGTGGGCCTGATCCGGCACACTGGCTTGGGGAGCAGAGCTGATGTTCTTACCAAGGTCGAGATTTTGCAAGTTGTTCTCTGGCGCTTGCTAGACCCCAGGTGAACGTTGTGCTTTGGCACCAGTGAGACCGAAACCTGCTTGCAGACGCCAAGTGCTTGCGCAGCTACCTCATTTATTTCTCCAAATTACTTCAGCAGTTAAATTGTTCATTTGCTAGGAACTGGCACAAGATGAGAAATTTGGGTTTGGGGTTTAATCATAGTAGGAGTGAAAGATTGCGCTGCCTGAAGTTTGGGTGCGCGGCTGTGTTTAAGGCTGGGATGGATGGGGTGTCTGGAGGACATCTGATATTGCTTATTTAGGAAGGGATTCAGGGTTGTTTGGGTGCTGGAGATGAGAGGGAAGGCAGGTGATTTAATCAGGGACTCTGCAGTTTCATCTGAGTTGTGGGCCTGAGGCTGGGTAGGACAGCCAAACGCGTGACAGCCATACAGAACGCCTAACGCTTGGCAGCCCTGTCTATACATCACCTTAAATAAGGTTAATCGCTTGACACAGGTCTCCTTGCGGGGAGGACGTATGTCTCAACCTGTCGGTCTGCTGAGGACTCTTACTGTCCAGAGCAAGGCACGGAGGAGTGACCGGTGGAGTGGGGCACATCGGGAGAGATGTGCATTAAGCGTTTGCCTTCCATAATAACTGCTGTCGCAACCAGCGCAGCCGGGATAACGCCTCTGCTACTCCATTAGGGGTAATATATGTCACATACGAGCAGGAGGCTTATCCTGCTGGATGGTTATCGCTAGGTAAATACCTCTGCAAAGGTACTGTTGCTTAATTCACCTCACCCTGGGATTGTACCTTGTGGAAACTGCCCCAGAGTCGAATGGCAGAGGTGAAACGCAGCCACGGGGAGATTTCCAGGTGGGCTTTGGAAGTATCCGATTGCTGTGGGCAAGTCCAGTGCCATCGGTCCCCCCGTGCTCACTGCTTCCAAATGCTGGTGCTGTCGGCCCCCTGCATTAGTATTCAACACAGGGAAAAAGAGCGAGGCGCTAGACAGACCCACTAATTACAGCAGCCTGCAGAGGCAAGTCGTGCTGTGCCACATGATAAAGGATATCCTTTTTATTTATTACATTTCTTCTTTGCTCTATGTCACTTTATTAAAAAAAAAAAAAAGTGTGAGCTAATGGGTTTTGTTAAGGAACCAAGCTGTTTTCCTGTTTTTGCTTTAATTGAATCAGAATCTATACAATGCTTTGTAACATTCATATAAAAAGAAAGTTCCTGTTCCTCACTCTGCGCCCTTAGCAAGCTGCACATCTCCTGTAATCTCAGCTTCTCTTCCTCCCGTTGGCATCCAGACGGGGGCTGCTCTGGTCCCCAGAGCTGTCAGCAGCTGGGCGGAGAAGAGGGCTTCGCTCCCACGAATGCACCATCTGCAAGTGGCAACCCTGGTCAGATTTTTTTATGAGCCTAAATTGCAATCGCATGGCTAAAGGGTTTCCTGGCAGAGCATCTGTTTTACCGTCGATGGCACAGATAGATCTGGAACTGAGCATCTGCCAGGACCGGGTGAGGCAGGGCAGGAGAGCCTGGTCGTGCAGGGACGGGCGTTGTGTGGCCACCAGGTGGCTGCTGGTGGGGGCTGCCATGGGGCCATGGGTCGTGCGTATCCCCGACGTTGTGATACGGCCCAGATTTTATTGAACTGAGGTTCGGAGAGGTCTATTGCTCACAAGTCAGAGCTGGGAGAAATCAAACGGAGGGAAATACTGACTGCCACAAACCAGAACTTACTGATGTTGCCTGATTCTGCCTGATTTGCACCGAGATTTGCACCCACCTGGGGGTGGCAGTTCACCCGGTGCTATCCCCCCGTCCCCTCCGGTGCCCTTCTGCACTGTTGCCCTCTGCGGAGCGAGGCACTAAGCAGATTAGTCAGCTTCTTCCATCAGCGAACGCTCGGTGCCTAAGATACTTATAAGACATCTGTTTTTTAGATTCATTTCTAAACAAATGAGGCTTATGTGATTATAGTGTCTGTCTCTTGTCCCCTCGTTGGCCAATTTCAATCTTCACCCAGGGATTTTGGTCTCAAAGATGGTAACTTCCAGAAAGTTTTCATGAACTGGTGACCAAGTGAAGAGGAATTATCTTGCTAATGCCTCTGGGGAAAGGGCCACAGCACAACCTGTTGCTCATCTCTGAGAGCTGACAGGAGAGGGAACGTGCTGGGAGGGAATCTCTGCTTCGTGCCTGTGTTTTGTAGAGGTCTGGCAAGCCAACCATCAGGAGCAAACCATCACGGACTGGCTGCGTGGGTCGGTGCTGTCTCTGCTCCAGCTGTGCTGGTCCAGGGCGAGCATCCCCAGTGCGCTGCCTGAGTCCCACCTCCTGTCTGCCCCCGGCATGCCAACTGCTCTCCCTGATCCTGGGATTGCTTTTCTGATCCGTGGATTAACCGGGTGGTATGTGCAAAGATACAGGAGCTGTGTGCGAGCCAGGCTTAGGCTGGAAATACATTGCCATGGTTGTACAGCTCCGCTTGTGAACTCAGAGCTTGCTGGGCGCGCAGGGCTGGGCTGCCCGTGGGTTGGTCCTTACCTCCAGCATAGTAGTTTTGTCTTGAAAATTGCTCTTGCAAATTATCTTCATAACTGAGGTCTAAATTCTCTTCAGACTAACACATAAGTGCTGTGCGTTAGGAGATGCACAGGTACAAATCATAGAATCATAGGATGGTTTGGGTCGGAAGGGACCTTAAAGCCCACCCAGTGCCACCCCCTGCCCCGGGCAGGGACACCTCCCACCAGCCCAGGTTGCTCCAAGCCCCGTCCAACCTGGCCTTGAACCCCTCCAGGGATGGGGCAGCCACAGCTTCTCTGGGCAACCTGGGCCAGGGGCTCACCACCCTCACAGCAAAGAATTTCTTCCTCATATCTCTCCTAAATCTCCCCTCTTTCAGTTTAAAACCCTTCCCCCTTGTCCTGTGCTCCCCTCCCTGATCCAGAGTCCCTCCCCAGCTTTCCTGGATCCCCTTTAGGGACTGGAAGGTGCTATAAGGTCTCCCTGGAGTCTTTTCTCCAGGCTGAACAAAACATACCTTATACCAGTTAATATTGCACTGAGGTATTGTGAATGATGCTGGTGACTGAAATCCTCTGTACAGCCACGTTTGTAGAATTTGCTCTCCTTTACTCCTCTGTGAATTACACTTAAATGCTCATTAGAGCTGAATATGTCTCCTTTTGGCAGCTGTCTGACATTTTTGCTGTGTAATGCAGCACCTAAGGATGTATAATGGGTTGTGTAAAACCTACGTGTAGTAGTTCTGGGATTATGGAGGAAGAGCAAAGGTTTCGTGTTCCGGTCCTTGTTAATGATGTAAACTAGATTTTGTCCTTTTTTAAACATAAATGAAAGATAAAAGACATAAGAGATTTACGAACAAGGTCATTAGCGTACCAAATTTCTCTCATTAGGTCTATTACGTTACTTTCCAACTTACACAACTCTCATTAGAAGCATTTATGAACTGGAATGATTACAAATATACTGTATTTTAAACCATCCCTACTTTTAATTGCAAAATAAAAATAATTATGCTTCTGTGCTATAATGGATTTGTACTTTTGAGCATGTTTTTTTTGTTGCTGTTGTTAGAAACTTAATAGAGGACCTTCCCGAAGCCAGGGGGTGGGGAGAGAGGAGAGGAAATTGTACCACTTAGTGCAATTTAGCTGTAAATCCTGAAGCATTGCTCTAATTTACTAACCTTGTTAGAACCAAGTTCATATTGCAAGCTAATATGGCTGTTTCTTTTCCTCGCTAGACTTTCAACTTCACGTCCTTACATCTGATTTGAAGTGACGGTGAGAGGAAGCATAAGGTATCTCTCATTCTGTTTGGACTCCTTGTTTACAGAAGAGTGATGGAGATGCTGTTAAGCACAAAAGGGATCACCATATGCCTGTTTTTCTTTGTATTGAGTTTGGCAGCAGCTATTGAAATACCATTATCAGGTGAGTTGTAGCTATTTATTGAACATTTTGCCACTTTGCTGTATTGTTTTCGTATCCCTCTCTTTTTTTTTTTTTAAAAAAAACCTTTCCCCGAAGGAAAAAATATTAAATCCTGCTTTTCAGTTGTTCCATTTTGAATTTAATTCTGCCAGAACATGGCCTTTGGGAAATTCAGATGTGATAAGAACGCAATCTACTTTGTTTGGACCTGCTTAAACATAGCAGTAAACTTGTCTGATAACATATATCTGGTGTTTGTGATCCAGCACACCGCTTAGCTCCGAGGGCTTGGTTTTGTCCTTCACATAAATTCCTTGTTTTGGCGCTGAATCTCCCCGAAGCTTGTTTGATGTACATATACCCCTACTTACTTGTCTTGCAACCTGCCGTTTCAGTCTGAAAAAGGAGCAGGTGTATGTCTCAGGGCGTACATTAGTCCCCAGAGAAGTGTTTCCTACCTCACACACCAGCCTGGGGAGCGCCTCCTTTATCCCTCTCTGGCTGTGCTGCATTCAAACTGCCTGTTTTACACGGTTGGTGCGGTTTCGGGACACGTGTGAAATATGGGATGAGGCTCATAGGGGACAATCCAATGAAAACCAATGGACCCCACTGCCTGGAGGACAGCCCAGACCTCCCAAGCTTTGCGTTTTTCAAACATAAATGGACCAGGAGGATTACAAACTACAGGGTTTGCGGGGCCGGGGGAGCCGGGGGGAAAAAACAACGAAGCAAAACTCAACATCATTGTGTTTTGAATGAGTTATGGTGGGGATAAATAAATAAAGGAAAAAGAAATGCAGGCTCTTCACAGGGCTTTGGGTGCTGTAGTGCAGAGCAGGACATGGACCAGTTCCAGGGCATGGTGTGGACCTGCCGTGAGCTGTTAGCACCCTGGAGCCTGATGATAGCCCTGGCTGCAAAGGAGAAGGCAATCAAGCAGGCTTACAAAATATTTTTCTGAAGCTCTCCAAACTTGTTTAACAGCATTTGAAAGTAGAAGGTTTTTTGGAGGAAGGTTTCGCAGGGGCTCCTTGTGTTTAAATAAAGGAAAAGTGGAGCTGTGACTGTCAAGTGCAGGACGAACTGTCTGGGCATCCACTGCTTTTATGTACCTACACGGGGGAGCCATCTAGCCCTTAATTTGCTTTAATGAAGCATTTTATATTTTAACAAAAGGAATTATGTCTGATCAGTGAAGCTGGTGGGTTCGGAAGTGTTTGGCTTTGAGACCCCATGGTATGGCAAGGCACCACATTTCGCTCCAGCTTTGAGCTTCCTGGGCTTAAAAGAGAAACGAAAGAGGATGTTAATTTTCTTCCTGGCTGTTTATAACAATGTGATGATCCTATTATCCCCAGCTCCACTGCGGGGAGCGTTCATTGTCCCTCGTGTGGCTCTGTTACACAGACATTTGCAACACTTTAATACCCTTAAAAAAAAAAAAAAAAAAATAAAACATCATACCATGACGATNNNAAAAAAAAAAAAAGTGAAACATCATCGCATGACTGTGTGACTGGTAACAGCTCTTCCCGTGCTCTGCCCTGGAGGGGGCATTAAGTCATCTTTGCAGTCCATGGGTTTCCTGGCAATTTTATCCAGGATGGAGATGGCAGTTTGCTACTTCACGTGTGTGTATCTGTGTCTGGATTAAAAAGCCAGTTTTTGACTTCACTGCTGAGTAAATTTACCATTCCACACACCCAAGCTTTGGCTTTAGCATGGCCCCAGCTCTCCTGTGCCCTGGATGGGTTGGTCATACATGGAAGCGTGTGCTGGTGATGCCCCTGAGCAGCTGGTGAACATAGTGCTGTCGGTCCTTCCTCTGGCTGCTGGGGCCATGACAGTGCTCAGCTTTGGGAGCAAAGAGTATCGTCAGTGCCAGGAAGATGACGATGATCATCTTGTGGTTTTTTTAAGGCAAGCCTCAGGCTGCAGGAGTAAGGCAATCCTGACATTGTCCCTTTCCAAGAAAGGACCTGAGCGGAGCACAGTTCTGCTTGAATGGCATTTTAACCCAATACCTCTTTGTGTTCAGTTGCGCAGCTTCCAACAATCACGGAGCAATCTCACACCCAGGTTGCCTACCCTTTTGATGAGGACTTTACGATTAAATGTGAAGCTAGAGGAAACCCACAGCCCACGTGAGTACTGCTTTCCCTTGGAGAAGCAAGCAGAAACTGAGTTTGCTTTTAGCCTTTGCCAAACATTGTTCTATTTTTGAGGAGGGGAGGAATAGCTGATGTACAGTAACCCCTCATCATTGCAAGGCGAGGTTAAGGTTTGGGTTTCCATTTAGGCTGTTCAGCTTTTGTTGCTCGATCACTTCCACTCGCGCTGTGAATAGATATCAACATGCCTTTTTTTTTTGCGGGGAGATGTTCCATTCCTCTACCATGTGCGAAGTTCACCCCATGATTTAAAAGAGCTTGTCTGGACTGTGCTGCAAAAGACAGGAGACGTGTAATGGTAATCAAAGGGTCCCAGCTGTTCTTCTGCCTTTTCCACAGCAACCCTAAATACACCGAGCACATTAAACCCTGTATTCAGAGATCACATTTGCGTACCTTGTCTGTACCTGACATCGTTATTGCCGTGGTGATGTTACAAATATACACATATGGAGTTACTCAAATAAATATCCAAAGATAAGCTTTATGTATTTTACACCAATGTAAAAAGGAAAAAGATTTTTAATGAAAATATGATTAACAAAAATGTAATAATAACATAGTAAAAGCTCCTCCCGAGATTTTCACCACTGGATGGTGTATGGGATAAATTAATAGCTCGTTTACATGTTATTTTTACTCTTTAATACTTCCTTTCCTTTTTCTCTACAACACAATTGCTTAAAAAAGGCAGTTGTTATTTTTTTTATCAAGATGATTTGATCATTTTTAACTGAGCTTTAAATGGAGATTTTTAGTGTGATAATAAATTTCCTTTGTTTTACTGTTTGTCAGCAGATCAATGAAAATTTTTCTGGTATATTTAAGTGTATGTGATAGTGCTGGTTAAGCGATAGGAACCCGTATTCCCCTCCATACAGTCGCAAAGCAGTTTTGCCAATACTAGTGATGTGCCAAAACATAAATTTCTGTTGACATTAATTTATTCTCTTAAAACATTGCAAAATACTGAAAAAGGTATGTATTCCACTAAATGCATGTTATACTGTAATTTCCACCTGTCTCTGATTTTAGCCCAATTTCAAGCCACCTGAGACTTCCAGATACATAAACTATGGACAATACTTTAGCACTCATCAAAATCACACCCCAGGAGCATCAAAACTATGAGTGATTCTATGTGAAGACCGGGAGAAACTCAATCAAGTCATCTCCTGGGTTTCTCCTGGGTTCAACCATGGTGTCTCCTGTAGACGGCGAGAACAGCTCCCATCAATCCTTGCCGGTCAAAAGTACCAGCTCTCCTACAGACACAGCTTTTTTGCGAAGCTCTAGTTCCTTTCACAGTGTGGCTCTTGCTTTCACAGATGGTCACTCTCATTTTTTTCGTCCTTGCCTTAAGCTTGGTATTCTTATTTCATGTCACAGTTGGTTATCCAAAAGTAAAGTGTCCAGCAGGAGAGACATGCCCAAAAGCTAACACAAGTTATAGTAGCCCAGTGGTCATTTTACTATCCAAGTCTCTCCTCTTATATCAAGTTTTTCCTTTTATTTTAATAGTGCTTTATTGGACTGGTTTTGTACCATAGTGCTCTCTGTTCTGTGACCTGTCCTTTGTAACACTCCTGTTATTTCCCAGCTTCAACTGGACTAAAGATGGAAAACCATTTGATTTATTATCTGACCCGAGGATAGTTGCATCTAACAACTCCGGAACATTTGTGATTCAAAACCGTGGAATCATCACCAATTTTCAAGGGAAATATCGGTGCTATGCATCCAATGTGCTGGGAACTGCCATGTCAGAAGAAATCGAGCTAATTGTTCCAAGTAAGGACTTTTACTTTGCTTTTGTTCTGTTTTTTTAAGGTGAAAACCATCTTTCCTCAAATTAAATGGGAAAGAACTAGTTACTAAGGAGGTGTATAGTAAAATGTGCACTGTTTGTTATTCAGTGAATATTGGAAGGAAAAAAAAATCTGCGTGCTCCCTGGAATTGTTTCATCTTATTCCTGGGTTTGAGGACAGAAACCAAATCTGAATGCAGGATTTCAGACAATACCCCTGGGCTATCAAGTCCTTACAGGTTTCCAAGTGCTGATACTGACACTCCTTTCCAACTTCAATTAATACAAACGCAAGTGTGTAAATAATGTATATGTTTTCCCAGACGTATTCATTTGGAAAACATTCATTGTTTACTTTTGCTTTCAGAGTAGCATCTGCCCCACTTTACCTCTAGAGGGTGGGCTAGTGGGTAAATTAGTATAAACTTTTTATAAACATCTCAGGAGAGCTGAATGTTCAATGACAGAAAATTATTATTTGCTTTGACTTGACTATTTAAATGCCTTTATGAAGCACTTGCTTTTCCTTTGCTGTGAAACCCATAAGAATTATTTTCTGGTTTGTATTTGCTTAGAGCCGCTCTTCGCTCTTGTGATGCTTCCTCTTCTGATACTTTTCTCTTTCTGTAAAGAACAAAGCATAAATATTGATGAGAGTTGTAGTCTGGTAACTTCTCTACCTACTCTGCGCAGAGACAATTTGTTTGTGAGCTGATGCCTGTACATCGTGAAAATACAGAAATTAAAATATTTGGAGAGATAAAACAAATAGCAGAAAAGATGGCAGAGTAGCTATCTTAACTGCAGTACAGGTATTGAAAGATATTAGCTGTTCATGAAAGCTAAAAATAATGGCCTAGATCATTAAATAGTTTTAGAAATATATTAAAAATTAAAAATGTAGTGGGCAATAAAGGAATAGGAGGTCATAGTCAGAGAAAATAAAAATGGTTTGAGCCAAAGCACTTTGGGGAAGTGTTGGAAAAGATACTTTGTGAGCTTGGGGAAACTCCTGAGTTAAAGTTAGAGTGATCTCTGTAATAGTGGAGAAATTTATTTGATAAAGAATTAGGGATCATGTGATGCTTTTACTTTCCAAACATTTCTTGGAAAGCAAATGCGGTTAAGAGTCATAAGAGTGTAATATTTCAGCTTGGCAACGGTGACTGAGTGCCCAGAAATTGGGAGGACAATATGGTCTCCATCTCGGAGCAAGGAACATGAAATCAGAAGCTGGGGGGAAAGATGGGAGAAATAACAGTTTAGTACTGCAAAACAGCAGCTGATGCAAATGTTTGAAAGCTGAAGGGGAAGTGATCCAGTCAACTGTGAGTTCATTAGTCTGATGTCAGTAGCGTTCAGGGTTTGGTATAATAAAGGGATCATATTAAAGACCTGGAACTGAATGAAAAATAAGCTCCAAAATATAGTAGTAAAAATTACTGATCCTAGAAATGTGTCCTTCCATCATCCAGCAGAGAGGAAGGGCAGAGGGGAAAATGGGTGATTTTAAGGACCAGGTTTGTAGAAGTGGGATGAAATTTATTGATACAAAGTTCGAGGTCCTGATTAGGACAACGTTGATACAACCGGCTTTGTATCAATACATTTAAGCAGTTGTAGTTTGGGAGTAACATAGGAAGATGAAGACACAATTGTTCATAAATTTAAGATCGGCACATATGGAATAAGAGGAAGTTTTGAGGCAGAACCTCGTTACAGTGACAAGAGATGGCCACCGAGCTACAAAAACCTACTCCTAGCAGGTCAGTGCAGATGAAACAGGCAATGAGAAACATGCATAATAATTTCTGTCATGTTTTTATCATAGGAAATAATCCTGAGAAGTATTTTAGGCATAGCCAGGGTGGGAGTGTCATGGCGCTGTGGTCACTTTGGAAATAAAACACATTGCAGGGGCTGGGAGAGTTCCTGGAAGAGGGCTGCGAAGGATGCCATGTAAATGTATTGTTATGAGTGCACCTCAAGAAAAACAGGATTTATTTTCCTTCCAGCCAGTTTTATGGATTTTTTTTTCCTTGCTAAATTTATTTCACCTTCAGCTGTATTGCACAGTATTCCCTAATGCGGTAGCTTGGCGTTTGGTGTGGAATTACCAAGATTGCATATATTGCTACATGGTTTAGTCTCTACCAACTTGCAGTTGCCTTAAGGGAATAGCATTCCTTAGCAACGGATAGCTGTGTAAAGTTTTAGGACAGTAAGTTGAAGTTCATTGAACAAATAATGTAAGCTGGCTCCACAGGTAGGACAGTGCAGCTGATGTCAACTGGAGTTTCAGGCAGGAACAGGGGAATGATGCAGTTACTCAGAGCTTTAGACAGGATGTAATTATTGACTTTGGAGTCTGGCCAGGGCAGTGGGGTTAATATGACTTCTCTTAAGCAAAGTGTCTCAGACTCATTAATTTTCAGAGGAGTTCAAGACCTGTGTCATGTTTCAGTGAAGGTATATCACCTCCAGCTGCAGAATATTCTGATACTGCATTGCTACTGAACTAAAAAAAGGCGCTTAAAAATGGAAAACAAGAATGAGTTGATGTCTGTATCTGGGCTTATTGAATCTATGCTCAGAGCCGATAATTTTTGCTTTTAATGAAAAATTGTCTATACTAGCATGAGTAGATATTAAATATCCTGGGAATAGTTAGCAACAAATTAATTGAGAAGTTGCAAACATGGTTGTTATCAAATATAAGAGGAATTTTAGTGCTAATACGTGCAAAGTCCTAAATCCAGAAAATAAATAAATGATACGGATAATATATTAGAGGGATTTACCCGACTCCCACACCTTTTAAGGCACATTTACTTTTATTCATACACTTCTGTCGTAAGTTCTTTCATTTAATGGTGCAATATAGATGCTGCAAATTAAATCAGGATTCAGAGAGTAATAGAAGACACCTTTGATTTTCTAAAGTGCTGGATGGCCTACAACTGTGCTCAAGTGAAAGAGAGCTGCTGGTGCACAGATCCGCTGTAAATTAGGCAATCACTGACACAGAAGAGTTTGCGATAAATTACCTCTATTCACCCTCAAGTTTTGAAGCAGAGACTGGTACATGTGAGATCACTACATGCATTCATGATAATGATGCAGAGGTGGCAGTGCTTTGCCAGCTGTATTCAACTAAAATGTAAGCGACTTGGCAAGTCACTATGCCAACGAAGTGAAGAAAAACCCAGCAAGTCAGACTAGGCCAGTGCTTTTCATAAATTACATTTACACTGCAGAAGGAGAATACTGGGTCTGTAAGGAAAGTAGGGTTGCTCCTGAAAAGGAGAACAAAAGGCTGTTTACTCACAGTGGTCGTTCCAGGAAAGCAATAGAAATGTCAGCAGAAATGATCATTAAATCTCACCTACATAATGAAAATACCACACCTCCCCTATATATGATGACATTAAGGAGAGTGGAGAAGAATGGGGTTGGAGGTTCTCTATATGTTTGCCTCATTTACGAGGTCCAGATTGTTACAGGATACGGGCAGCATGAAAATGAATTTAAATGGTGAGAACACGGACCTCAGCTACCCTCCTCCTGTGTTTAGGGAATCTGTTGCTTGAATTACCGAGTAGGCCCAGTGCCAGAGGAAGGAGAAGTAGTACAGTTTAAACTTCTTTAATTAACTGCAGTGTAAAAGACTCTTCATGGTAGACTGCGTTAAGATTTATGCTCAGTATTTCTAAAGCTGCTGCTCCAACAGACTGAAGATCCGAGGATGGAGACATAGCCTACACATAAAACTGTCCAGTGGCAGGCTGTGCTATGCCAATGATGTTAGTCCTAGAATTTCCAAAGAACGCAAAACCTGCATTAATATTAAAAAACAAAACAAAACAGATGTGAATATTGTGCAATCCTTGAAAGATACTGAGCTGATACCGAAATAGGAGGTCTCAATAATACACTTTGTGAAGATGTTCAGTATAGCCTTTATGGAAGGGAAAACAGAACAGAGTAACTCACTGAGACTTTGCAGATGATGGGAATAAAATTTAAACCTCTTGCCTCCTAAACCGGTGTCCTGTACCTTTGATAACTTTTCTGGCCATCTAAATCGTTGGGATCACTCTGATTGTTGCCCGCAACCATCATTTTAGACAGGGCGATAGAGAGAGATTTACACAGAAAAAAAGACCGTCACTGATTCCATCGTAAAAGCTTCTAGGAGAGCGAGAAGACTGACAGCCACAGTCTTCTTGACAGCCAAACTTTCCTAACTTTTTCAAATTAATGCAGCAATTAAAAAAATCCATAAATAAGCAGGATCGTATCTCATAAACAGTTCAAAGGCTGCAATGAAAATTACAGATTTAACTACTGCTTATACTACGTGGATCAGAATATCAATTGGTGCTGTGAGATGAGCACTGGAAGCTGCCCAAGCTGTATTCAGTACAGCTCCTGGGATCGGTGACTGTAAGTCACGTTGCAGATTCTTTCATGTGTTGGGCTGTTCACTGCACAAGATATAGATCTGTATAACAAATCAGTCAGCTACTAATTAAAGTGTCTGAGGAGCTGGGAATTTCGAGGATATAGAATTTTCTTGACTGCTTCCACTTTCCCTCACTCTTACATACTTTAAGGATTTATTTGCATTGAAGAACTCAAGAATATCCATGATAAGCCAGGCTAAGCATCCATCTAGACCAGGACGCATCGCCAGCAGCCCTCCACAGAGAAGGTTATAAAAACAGACCTGGTGCATAGTGATGTTTTCCTACAATAGTTTCTCGAAATATTTGCTAATTGCTGATTTACCATAATGAGTTGACTCCCATTTTACACCAGGTACTGGTAGAAATCAGGCAGAGTGGTCTCAAGGACTTCTGTGGTTACCTGGAGAAACTCTTTTCCTTCAGTTCAATTTCTCAACACTTTACCCAGAAATATGTAAAATATCAGATCGAATGAGCTCCATTCTCATATAAATGGGTATAAATTGCCATGTTTGATACAGTTATAGTTGTGTGGAGTCAGCAATAGGACAAAAGCTAAGCTGTAGGGCAAAGTGTGCTCATAGGTACCCGAGTAAATCTGAAGCAATCCTGCTGGGGACTGGAGTACCCCAACTCTGGTTGCTATATTTCTGCATCTATACTGCTAAACTCAAATTTAGATTTTATATTGCACTGTATCGGTCTCCCTCCTGTTTGCTTTTACTTGAGATACTGCATTTTCTGAACAGATAAGAAGTAGGAGCGAGTGACCCAGCCTCCTTGCTGAAATTTCTCTCAGCCAACCTAATTTGCCAGTGGTATTTTAGCCTAATCTCGAGTACAGCTCGGTCATTAAACTTTGAGTCACCCCAGGGATTAAGCAGAGCCTGGTTCCCTGCACAGATGACTCGGCGCACCGATAATCCTCCATTTCCATGGTTTACCCACCGTCAGAGCACTGTAATTCTGTCTTTTGAGCGCTGCACAGCATTCACAGTACGGCCTTGTCAGGAAATAATATTTGGGCAGTGAAGGCTTTCCCAAGACTGTTTTGAGAGCTTTATATGTCACGGTGGGCTTTTAGAAGATGTCTCCATAACAAAAGGCAGGTGTGCAGTTTTTCATCTTCCCTATGGCTGTTTCATACATGCCACTTGATTGCTTGTGTCGCGAGAGCCATCCTGCTGGCACTTCAGCAAGCCTTTCTCAGAGTCATTAAATAACGTTGTTCTCCCCTGTGTTATGGATATGTGAGAGGTAGCACTTGGAGCTACGCTGGATTCTCTGTCCCCTCTCATTATATCCGCGTGTGGGGAATTGCATGAAAGATTGACATGACAGTTTTAATGGTATCGCTGCAAAGAGATCAATTGGTTGTAAATTTTACAGTGTCCATGTGCTGCATTGATAACTCCATACAGTATTAAACACTTTCATGACACAATTAATCTTGTATGATACTTTTGAGCTTAATTCAGCTGTGATAGTTTCTGTGATCAGCCACAAATCAGTAGTGATTGATTCTGGAATATCTACTAATTAAAATGGAGGAACACTGGGAAAAAAATAAATATTGCCTACATATACATCCCGAAGACAAATGTGCAAGAGCCAAAGTCTAATGTGATATTAGCTTCTTAGTTTTAATAAATTTCCTCGTGCAGAATTCAGAAGCAGTTATTTTTCTAGTCTTTGAGACCAATGGGACCCCAGCAAGAAAATATGCTTGTCACAAGGTTTGGCTCAGGAATTTATCATGAAAGTTGAGTTTTCCCCACTTGCAAATCTTCAAGGGTTCAAAACACTATGCATTGAGGGGAAAATGAAAGTTTTCCACGTTTTTCACAATGAACAAAATAAAACAGCATGGAAGAACCCAGAAGCCCCGACCGCCCGTAGTTCAAGCGCTTGTTAGAGATGGAGGACACTGGGGTTCAAGTTTCTGCTTCCCCCACTGGGGACCCAAGGCAGATGTCTGGGCCATGCAGAGGAGATGAATGCCTGCGCTGCCAGCTAATGACGCCAAGACCGTGATTTTTCACTGTCTCCTGGTGGGACTGACTATATTTTTGTATAATTCTGTAATAACTGGCTACAGAAGTTGGCTGAGAAGACCAGTGGTTATGGCACCCAACTGGGATATTGGAGACCCAGATTTAGTTGTGCCAAATGAGGCAGAAAATGGGTTTGAACAAGAGTTTCCAACGTCCTAGATGAGTGATCTCACTATTAGTCTATTTGCTGGTCTCTTTGTTTTAGTCAGAAATCCTTTATCCTTCACCTGATCCAGCTTTCTCAGATTTTTGTTAAGAGTGATGTGCTTTTGGGAATAAATAAGCTTTAGATCAACAGATTGGCTTTTTCCTACTGGAAAGTGTTCTGCCTCTGCAGTGGTCAGCAGGTGTATTTTCCAGGGCTTGAAGACTATAGGTTATTGAACATACTGGATTTGAATATATAGTTCCCTTTGTTACCTGAAATTTCACCTACAGGGTGGGTAATGCTCATTAGCTCTATTTTGCCTCTCCTAAGAATTCATAATGTATTAATAATCCTGCTGGAGATAACAATCTATGCACAATCTGCATTCAGGCAATCAGTGTTATAGTGATTGTTTCTTTTAATGTCTACTAATCCTACAACGTATAAAGCCTCCTCAGAGTCCTGATCCTGTGTTTCTCACCCTCCTCCTTCAGTTTGGCTCCTGCGATGTGACACTTCAGCTGTCCTGCGGAGCCGCTGGACCACCGGTGTTTCAAGTTGTTTATTTGCTATCAGAGTTCCCTGTTATGACTTGAACACCGGGATGGCAACATTTGCTGTGCCAGTTTATTCTGCACAGCCAGGATGCTTTCATCCCTTTGCTCTTTAATTGCTGTTAATTTTGCTGTTTAATGCAGTTACCTGAACTGAAACTTTTGCTAGTTTGAACTTGCCTGAAATTAAAGCAGAAGACAGCGTTCGCCCTGATGCTGTTTTAGCTAAATTCGTTTGAGGAGTGGTTACCTTTTGCAGACTAATTTCTTTGCAGTAATCTCTGAGCTGCAGCCTCCCAGTGCTTGGTTTGGTGTGGGCTCCAGCCCAGCTCTGCTTCCCCTCTTCTTGGATGTGCTCTAGGGGCATTTTGGGCTACTGAGACTGGCCACGTTGCCCAGGTTTGCCAAGCATGGTCCAGGCTTTGAACAGTCTGCTGGCATCGGTGCGATGCCCTGGGTGATTAAACAACTCCTTGATCCCTTGATTATTTAACCTATATTTAAGCCCAAATAGTGCAGCCCTTGTGCACCCCTGTGTTTTCTTTTGTGCAAATCCTGCCTCTGCATCCCGAAGGACAAGCTTGCCGAGCAAGTCTGCAGGTTTTACACCTGAGGGCATGAGGAGGCAGCATAGTCTTTAAACCAGACTTCTGCTTCACCTGGTTCTGGAGATGGATTAGAATTGGGACAACTCCAGGCACAAGGCGGAATAGCTGCCCGGTGTCTGTCCTCGCCTGCATTGACTTGCTGTGGCTTCTTGGGAACCAGTTTTTAGCCAAGACTTCCCAGAACACGCTGCACTCTCAGACTGGTTTCTGATCTCCCAGGAACAGCCTGGGACCCGCCAGTGCAGAGTCCTCTACGCCGATCTTAGCCTCAGGCTGCCGTTCTGTGGGGCTTTGAGTTGTCCCTTCCGGACAGCACAAACAAGGGAGCTATAGAAAGCATTTCAAAATAAATGCATTAAAATAAAGCCTAAGCAAAGCTCATGGGCATCACAGACAAGTGTTAAACATCACCCTTCCGTTGCCTGGCTTTCAATACTACAGGCTGTGCACATTGTGAATTAAGAATGCTAGCAGAGATTTCATACTCTTCGTGAAATGCATCATTATTCTGTGTCATTTTGTAAATAATAGTAGTAACTAAAGGCAGAGAATGCAAACGATGATGTCAAGGTAAATATTTTATTAAGAACTATACTAAGAGGGAAGCAAAGGGCAAAATTTCAAAAGGTAGCAATAAAAGAGGATCTTCTTTGTTTTTGTACAGGTGTACCAAAATTCCCGAAAGAAAAAATTGAGCCCCTTGATGTGGAGCATGGTGATTCTGTGATTTTGCACTGTAACCCCCCAAAAGGCATCCCGCCTTTGCATATCTATTGGATGAATATTGGTAAGTAAACAATTTTTACACAATTCATGTGAGGAGACTCAAAGCATTTGTCTTCTGGAGCAGTTTCATTACAGATTCATAATTGATGAGAATGGTAATTGTGCAAGCGCTTAGGAAACAAGATCTGGATATTGGAAAACAAAATTGAAAAATGGAGAATGGAGATATGTTTTTACACAACACAAAGTTAAATTGTAGAGTGCATCGACATAACATATTATTAAACATGAGATATCAGAAAGCTTACATGTCGGTAAATGAGTCTACCAGTAATGACGACTGCTGCATTTGCAGTAGAGAAGAAAAAATGTGTCAATATGTTATTTCTATCATTACTATTTTCCTCTCTTCATAAACGAATGGTTGATTTATGATACTAAGGAAAAAAAATAAATCTGTCAGGTACGTATAATTAATTCCTTGTGGGTTTCTGTCACATTGTTCTTCAGCATTTGTGTTCTGCAGGGTTTTCTGGCTCTTTGGAAGCCAAGTAACTCGGATTGCTTCCATGACATGCCGGGTTTGTTGCTGATGCTGTCCAAGAACTCGCAGAGACAGGGTGTCGGCGTAAACCTCTGATCTCATAAGGCAGCCTCTCTACTCCTGACATACGTGTTTAGCACAGACCGGCATTTGGCTGGATCAACGAGACAGTGCAGCAACCTCAGTTCATCCTAACACTCCCCTGCTGTAATCCGCAGTTACAGGCGAGCAAAGTGCTTGGGAGACTGGCCATGGGCGACATCTATAAGTGGTGACCTCCGTGTCATCATTACAGGCCTTTGTATCGGGGAGAGGCGCTGGAAATTCCCTTTGACCTGAGCAGAAACTTTGTACTGAGTATTTTTAATGATCAATATTTCATTATCAATTATTTTTTCATGTATCTCAGGCATAAACATATTATTATATATATAAATATGTATTATCAATCATATGTCAAATATGGGTAAAAAACCCATCAGTTATGCTGGGTCTTCTGCTTCTTTCACGTCACAGTTATATTCTCTGTCTGGAAGTGAACATAGGACAGGAGAGCATTAGTAGTCATATTGGTGAAACAGCTTAGTATCATTACCATATCATAATTATTTTTTCTTGCTAGATTTGCAGCACATTCCGCAAGATGAAAGGGTCTCCATGAGCCTTAAGGGAGATCTCTACTTTGCAAATGTGGAAGAAAATGACAGTCGGAGTGATTATTGTTGCTTTGCAGCATTTCCAAGACTGAGGACGATTGTACAGAAAATGCCAATGACGCTGAAGGTTTCCCGTTGTAAGTCTGTGGATGAGTAGTTTCTTGTTTTCTGTTGTTTTTTTCTTTTTTAACTCCCCAGGCATCAGCGAATGCAGATGGGCGCCCTGTGTCTCTGATGCCATTCTCTCTGAAGAAAATGCATGTTACTGTGCTTATCCTGCATTATTAACCTTACTCTAAGGGCTAAATTCAACCGATAAAAGCTTTTTGCAGCTGCTGGGTCCCCAAAATGCCTCATTCTTCCTCCTGTTCTCCCCCTGGCGAAAGCTAATGATGCATTAGGGAAATCTGCTTCTCTTGCAGTCCGGTGGGTCACTGGGTCTCAAGGACGTTGTGTGGCCACCTCCTCGCTGGGTGCAGGCCTGGTTTGGTGCGGGTGCAGCGGCAGGGTTGGGAAGGACGGCGTTAGGGACCTGCTCGGAGCTTCTCACCCGCTGCCTGCCCGCCAGGGCGCAGGGGAGGGGGCTGTGCCCAGCGCTCTGCCATGGAGACCTCTTTGCCTTCACCATGTGTCAAGATAAAGGAGGCACGGCTGTCCCTCCCTCCTTCAAGGAGAAAACGGGACGCTCTTCAGCAGCAAGCCCTGTAGACCAGTTTTTTTGGATCTCCCCAGCAGTGACTTCTGTGATGGTCCAAGACAGCAGGACAGGCAGCCCGTGCTTTCCAGGTCTTTTCAGGCTGCCGTGAGCATCAGTAGTGACACACGAGGTGTTTTCCATTTCCTTACTGACGCCTTGTGTAGGGAACGTCAGATTTTATTTATTTATTTATTTGAACAGCTCTGTATTCCTGTGGTCTCCGAGGGTCTCCTGCAAAAGATGGTTTCAGGTGCTGCCCCTGCGTCTCACCCGGGGTGTGTGGGCTTTGCTGTCCCAGCCTCCTACATGTGCATTTGTTGGGTGTATACCCACCTGCTGCCCCACCAAACCGCTAATTCCAGCTGCGTAAAGCCACTGAACGCAAGGGATGTATGGGTGGCAGTGTTAGAAACAGAGGAAAAGAATACAAATATCCAAGAAAAAAAAAAAACACGCTCTCAGCTGCATTAAATCAGCAAAGCCCGATAGAAGCCGCTGGAACTAAGGCAGCTTATAGCAGCTGGAGATCCATCCCGCTTCGCTGGAATCTCTTTTGGCTGTAATAGTTTCTGGTATCACTTGTACCACTCGCTGACGCTGCCTGTGCCCTTAATATCAGTCTTCTGTTTCACTAATACTTCTGACCTTTCGGGCTTATGCAGCCCAAAAAGCCAAGGAGATTTTTCTTCATGAATGAAAACCTAATATTTAATATATGATTTTGAGAGTTTTCTGTTTGGGATAAAAAAGATAAAGGATTAATAGTGGCTTTGTATATCTTAATGCTTGCTTAAACCGTATCTTGGGATAATAATTGTGAGAAAAATATCAAAACGAAATGTTGCTCTCCGTAGGTTTTCTAATGGCTCCGGTCCCACACAGAGATTAGAGACAAATGAGATGGGGTTTGATTGTGGGGCCTCTGGTAGCCCTGGCAGTGGCCCAGCAAAACACTGCAGTGTTTTTGCACCTTGCCATCAAAGCCATGGGACTGGGTGCAGGCAAAAATGCGAGGCATATACTTAAAGGGTTTTGTAAAATCAGCTCACTCCTCCCTGTGCCAAGTCCCTGTTGAGGGACTGTATGAAAAAAAAAAAATACATAGGAAAAACTTAGACAATAAGAAAAAAAGAGACTGGGTAAATTTTATAAAATTTCTTTATAGGGGATACTTCGGGTTTAGTGATTTTTTTATTACACTAGGTGGCTAGGGTGAAATGATGATTATATCACCCATGAAGTGTTTTGCAGAATAATACATATCTTTAAAGGGTTTTCTTTATATTTTCAGATATTCATTGTTCATCTGTTGCTTTATTTTATATTTTTTGTTTGTTTCTTTCTTTTATGGTAGGAATTGAGGGGGCATTGTTTTGTTTTGGTTGATTTATTGTTTCTTTTGATTCTATATCAACTGTGCATGTTTGTGTTTGGTTGTCACTTTTATTTATTTCAGTTAAGCATGCTAATGACTCAGGCTCACCTAACGCTGCGGTTACTAAGGGTGAGTTGAATGCATTTGTTATTTAGCCTTTAAACTGAGAATCTACCAGCTGAGATGAAATGTGAGCTGCTGCTCTGGAAAAAGAAAAAAAAAATCACAAAAGGCTTTTTATTGCAATGGGATGGATTTATGTGGTCCGTGGAGTACAATTTGCTCATCTTGTACTTTTTGACAGAAATCTGAAGGGTTTTTAACAAAGAGGTAGTTTTCTTACTCAAAGAAGTAGTTCACCTTTCACAATGTGATGTAAGTAAGGAGGCTGACGTCCTGGGCGTCTTGTGTTACCAGTTCAGAGCAGGAGCCAGGGCTGGATGCTCCGAATCTCCCTCGGGCAGTCAAGAAGACACTGGCATTAGGTACCCATGGTTTGAAACCCTGAATTCATGTCTAAAGGGGGCTGCATTACTCCAGGGTGAGCTGAAGGTGAGGATTTACAGAGCTTTAGGTGCTCTGTGGTAATTGTCCCCTGTAGCTGGGGGTAGACGGGAGATGGTTCTCTTTGGCCATGTGTTGCCTTGTCTGATCCGCACCACAGGTGAGCACTACAACAAAGTGCTTCTCATCCTGGGGATTCGCATCGTCCCTTGTTCTGTGTCCATGTCCTCCTCTTTGTGCAGCAATATCCTGCAAATGTTCTGCTGAGGTTTGTGCAGGCAATGTGGAGAAGTCAGAAGGCAGCTAGCGGCTAATTCTGCAATCCTCCACCCAGTTAGTTTTGTTTGAGATGTAAAAATTAGAGTCTCAGTTTATGCACATAGCTCTTGACTGATTTGTTTGGTTAAATCGCTTCTGAAAGCCTCTGTTTTCTGAGATGTCCAGTTTGAAACTCCCGAAAGACATTGTTTTGCTGGACAAACACTGAAGTTTTTGAAAAGTGGGTTCTCCTCGAGTGTTTTGGGCTGAAGCGCTGATCAGAGTTCAAGCCTTGGCCCAGGGAGGCTGAGCACTGTGAGCAGAACAAGCAGGGCTTGTGCGGCGTGACAGCCACTCAAAACCCGATTTTTCCCTCGGAGAGATGTCTGAGCTCCTGTCGCCACTCGGGAAGGGGGATGCCTGCCTTTGGCAGCGGGGGGTGGAGGGCAGATGCAAAACGTGCAGGAGTATCCAGAGGCACCGAAGCATTGTGCTGCAGCTCTGAGCACTTGTGACACAGATTCAGAGGGGTACCAAGCAAGGGGAGGGGAAAAAAAAATTAGAAAATGGTTCAGAGAGATACATGTGATCTTTTACCAAATTATCTGTAACTGACCGTTTTTGAAGAACTAGTACCATTTGGGGACTTATTCATTACTGTGCTAATTGTTATTATAGTGATAACTGGATAGCCGTTTAACTCTATGCTTATTTCATCATGAAACCCTTGTTTGGCAGGCTGGAACAAATGGTCCGTTGAAATCAAATGCAGGTCAATCTTGTTTTATTATTTTAACAGTCTTCCTTACAAATTGTATCTCCATTACTGTAGATTTAATAGTTGTAGCAAGAAGGACAATGCTGTGGGATATTCAAGTCAGGAAAGATGGGGTTTCATCTGAGGTTTAAAAGGGGATGGAGTCAATGCAGCAGAGGGGTGCAAAGAAAGGTGGTGCGCACCAAAAGATCAGCAACTGAGAAGACCCACGTACGGAGACTGGCTGAGGAGGATGAGGGAAAGGGCCAGTGCTTGGAAAGCAGGACATGAAACCGCAGGAACAGGGGCTTCACCAGTACTGCTGCCTGTGGTTATTGCTGTAGCCATCTTCCCACTGTAAGCAGGAGAAACAGGGGAGTCCTGGATTGGTCTCAAAGCATATAAATAAAAAAGAAAATTTACAAATTGATGTCTGAAACCTTCTGACAGAAGTAATGTTTGTGGCATTATTGAAGGATAAGAAAAGACTCTAAGATTTCCTATCTAACTTTTATTTTATTTTATTTTTTTAGCAAATTTTATCAAGGAAAGAAAACCCAAACTGCTGATCCCTCCTGAATCTGCTGGCAGTAGCTCATCAGTCACTGTCATCAAGGGAGGTGTCCTGCTACTCGAATGTATTGCTGAAGGGCTGTGAGTAATGCACAACACTGCACAAACTTAATCACCTTTTGAAATAGACTTGAGCAAAGAAAAAGCTATATTAAAAAATTATACAACTACAAATGAATATACCTACCTGCCCAAACAATTTTAAATTGAACCTCTATGCAGGGTTTTTCTAAACTATGCATGCTCCTCGTAAAGCAGCACACAGCTAGTATGCAACAGTCATGTATTTGTTATTGCTGTAGCTTACAAACAAGTAATTAAAATCGTATCATGGTAAGTATTGATTTATTTTTTTTTTAGTATTATATTAAAAAAAAAAACTATTATGGAACTTTTTTCAGTAGTACTGCTTTTGAGATGTTGAGAAACTAAACAACATCAGAATTCAGCCTGTGTGGTTTGGCTCACAACCTGTGGTGTCTCTTTTCTAGTTTTGCCAATTCAGTTTTGGTTCAATGCTCAAAAATTATTCAGCGTTTTTCCTAAGATCTCATGTTTTCAAATGCAAAGTTCTCGAGAGATTTTAATGCAAGACATCCATTAAGGAAATACCCCATTGAGTGAAACTGGTGTCCCACTTAGCCCAGCTGCACTGGGAGATGCTGGCTCGGGAGCGCATGTGGTCCTGGCTGCTTTCTGTGGTCCATTCCCCATCATCTAGCATTTCCATACAAAGGATGTTCCTTCCATGGTGTTCTCACAGACGACAGTATGTCGAAGAGCAAAGTCCACAACTGTGTACAAAAATGGTGAACCAGAGTCAGCCCTATTGGTTTGATCCTGCTAAAACTAACAGTAATGGGTTAATTTCAAATTTAGTTCCAGACCCAAGTTTCCTGCTTGGGCCCGTCCTATGCGTGCCTCCGGTGCTTTGTGCTGCACAGGTATCTCAAGGTTGTTATTGCTATTAGCATTCACGTTAGAGCGCTATTCAAGCTCTAGTCGTGGATCTGGCTGTACTGAGCATGGCAGAATATCTCAGTGAGGAGCTGCTGACTGTAATAATATTGGGAAGGGTTAAAGTAGATGGGATTCGATGGGAAATGAGAACAACCTTGTTCTTTATTGTAAATAACACAGGACAAAGTAAGGGTAAGTAAGGAAGGGGAATGGCTAAATAGATGTTAAGCGCCGTCCCCTCAATGAAGCTGTGAATGCCTCTCTCAGACCTTGTTCCTGCTGCAGTAACTCAGACAGACACAAGCTCCACTTGGCCCTCAGTCCAGATTTCCAATTTTTGCTGTGTGCTTGTAGATGCAATAGTCTGCCGCAGAAGAGTTGCCACCAGAGAAATAGGTAAAGCAAAAAATCTCTCCGACCGCCAAACCCACAATGAAAGCGCAGTCACCTCTGGTTTGTTTGTGATAGAGCTTTCTGTCGAATGGAGACTTAATCATCGTCTTCTCATGCTGGATGGCAGAGCTGCAGGTCTGTGAACGCAGACTGTGGTTAGCAGATAGATAATTCATATTAAAGGCTGTACAATTATATCCCCTCTATAAAATTCCAAAATCAGGATATTTATCTGCCTGAACAAACGTGTTTAGGGTATTTTGTTTTTCCATGTGGGCTTGAAAGGGCATTGCTCATTTGAGCTGGCAAGATTATGCCTCTGCAGTTGGTTGCCATTTCTGAGAGACGGTGAATTACTTGTCTCCGCTGGATTCACTCCAATATCTGCAGAGAGTTTTGGTTCCCTGTTGCAACACTTCCGTGTCTAATTCACTACCCATCAAGCTAATTCGCAGGTGCACAAACTTCCACAAGTCCATAGCTATGAGTTTATAGTGTTTTCAAGGTACTTTATAGGCAAATCGCCTTGGAAATACACAAATATAAATTTTCATGTGCGAGAATTAATACCATGTACAAGAAGAGAAAGACAAAAGAGGACACTGTTTATTTGGGGGGGGGGGGGGGGGAAAAAAAAAAAAA
>VYZM01018431.1:654315-664431 GCA_013398915.1 Dromas ardeola
GGGGGGGAGGGTGTGGCGAGGCAAGGAAATAATCCCACTCTAGCCATTGCAATGTAAAATTTTTTTTTTTCCATTGTTATTGAATTCATTTTCTGTTATGTGTAACTAATGTTGGCTGCTGTCACTAGCAGGCATTCTTCCTATTAGGAGTCACCTCACAAGCAGGGTATCAAGGTAAAATTGAGCCCCAACACTGTCTTCTGCTGGAATTTCTAACCAGAAAATGTCACTGCCATTAATCAGAGATGGGTATATCATCATTCTTGCAGCAACCCCTGTGTGCGCACTCAAGGGCAGATCTTGAGTTGGTGGAAGCGAGCATTAATTTCAGTGGGTCTCAGGGAGGTTATGCTGACGTAGGGCAACCTCGCACCTGACAGGCTCTTCTCAAAGGATGCGTGCAGGGAGAAGGAAATCAAACATGCAAGAAAAATTATCTCAGTTATTAACCGCCAACCATCCTCAGTCTAGTGCTGGTATAAAATTCAGGATTTTGCTATCGTTTCTGCACTATGTCACATTATCTGTTCTTCTTTCTGGTATTTGAGGATCTCAAACCAATATCCCAGCCTTCTAAATAACAGTCTTAATTAATGATATTTGCATGCAGCCCACTTACTAATCCTACAGTAGTCTGAGGGCAAAGATTCAGGCAATTATTACCAAGCATATGAAAATACTCAGCTAGCAAATTACTTGACTCTTTGAGCATTTTAATCTCTCTTTGCAAGGAAAGATGTAGCCTGGAACATTGGAACAGGCGCAAAATCGCCATTGTTGTTATGAGAATGAGAGAGAATTATTTAAAAAAAAAAAAGGCAAAGCAAGCCCACAAATTGTCTTGACATCAAATGTTTGTTTATTTGGTTATTGTATATAATCCCTCAAACCCAATATAAAATGTACGTATATCCTCAAAATCTTGTCACTATCACAGCGCCTGATCTTGTGGTACCTTCATCTTGACTGAGGGTCCTAGACTGTGTTTAATAGAAATAATTATTACAATATAATGATTAATTATAGTAATGATATAATAGCTAAGGGCCTTTGCAGTTAAGTCTCATAATACTTTCACTACTCAGCTAGAGAAAAATAAAATAGATGAAACTAATGTGAGGCAGAAACATGGCTGGATGTTTTAATCAGGCTCAAACTGTAGTTGCGTTTCACTGGAAAACTGCTTCGGCGGAGGTGGAGACCCCAAGGTGGTAACTGCAGCCGAAGCTGCCGATGATGCCCCCAAAGTGGGATGGATTGCCAGCCCTTGGGAAGACGTGAGGAGAATTTGAAATGATCTTGACAAATTGGGAAAATGGTCTGGAATAAAAAAGATGGGCTTCAGTAAGCACAAGTGCAAAGCAGTTCTCATCAGGCAGCACTAATTGGCTTCATAAGCACAGGATGGAAAATGTCTGGTTAGACTGGTCTGGAGGATATACTGGATCGCAAGCTGAACGCAGCTCGTAAATACTGGTCTTGCATAAAAATCAAAAATTATCCTGGAAAGCATAAAGAAAAGCGTTGTTGTAAGAGAGAATACTGAGAACTGATAAGGCCTCACGGAACGTAACCGGTTTTACATCGCACACTTCATCAAGGCCGGGGTAAACTCAAAGCAGTTCGGGAAAAAGCAGCAAGGGTAGTCACAGAGCTCAAAACCATGGCGTTTGAGAAAAAAAAAAGATAGATATGTTTAATTTAGGATAGACTGAATCTGGGGAATTCATAACAGCCTTCAGATGAGACGAAGTTTCTTCACAAAGTTCCCTGGGGATAATGTAAGATATAATAGACTTAAATTGCAGCAAGGCATAAGTTGGTTAGATGTTAGAAATATGTTCTAGTCGGGGGGAAAAGTGTGGTGCTGCCGTAGACGGCATGGGAGGCTGTGGGGAAGGTTTGGATCCATCTGGGGCGTTTTAGGTGTGGATGATCCTGCTGTGTTGCAGAAGGATGGACTAGATGCCCATTTTAGATCCCTTCTATATTTGGACCTGTCATTATGTCCCCATAAAGACATAAATCACTTAATCAGGAGCCCCGCATTTGTAACTCTTACCAAGAAAAATATAGTACGCAGTGATATATATGCCATAGCATATTACTCACATAGATTAACTATTTGACCATCCAACCGCCGTTTTTTGTAGTTGCCAAAAAATATGTGTATATTTTGTTATTCTTATATACTTATAAGTAGTATAGCAAATCTGCCACACGGGAAAGATGTTCCTCAGCCTTTCTGTGAAATTATATTTCCTATTTGGCAAAATCTCATTGCCTGTGGCTTCGCAGCTGCATCACTTTCTGGGGGCAACCACAGCAATTCTCATGCTGAGAAAGGAGAGCAGTGGCCTAATATACCTGCAGGTGTATGTACAGATGAAAATAGGAAGGGATCCATCGGGTGGTTTGTCTCCAGCCCATGTTTGGTGTCTCACCTCCTTCAAAACAAGGAAATATCCTGTCTCAAGTACAGCGTTTGTGGCAGACTTAGAGTAAAAAGCAAAAAAAAACAACAAAACCCAAAAAAACCACCAACAAGTTAATCAGGACTCTTACAAACCTTTTCACCTCCGTGCCTTGACCTGTCTTTTCCTGATGAAAGCATTATGTATATGAGAGAGGGAGAGAAGGAAAACGATCTGCAAAACCAAAATATTCAGCTGCTTGCAGAGGTTTTTTCCTGGAGCGAAATACAAGGAAGCATAACAAGTACAGTCACGTCACACGCTGCACTATGGGAGGGCAACCGGCACTGCAGTGAGGAAGGCAGTAGCAGAAATCTGTACTATGTGAAGGAAATGTGAAGATGTTGTAATTTCAGATAAGATTCAGTGTCTTGAATTTTACTTCAGTCTTTGGCTGTTACTTAACGCTCTTTACGGGTCCTTTACTGTGAAAATGATGGACTTTGTGTAGAAGGTCTTGTGTATCACACTTCAGAGGTGTTTTTTTAATGTATCTGTGTGAATATGAGCAACGATGCTTTGTTGTAGCATATCACACTGATAACATCTGGAGATGTATTACCAGGCAACAGCTCTGTTCATCTTCAAAGTGTTTTATGAGCATTAACTAATGAATCCTCATGTTTCCCATACATTAGCTCATCTTTTTCAAATAGGGAGGAGGCCCAGTGATCTGCCCGGCACATGCAGAAGAGGTAGTGGCAGGTCTGGAATTAAAATTTGGAAGTTTGTTGCTTCTCAGGGAGAGATAATGATGAATTCCAGGCTGTGTTTTGGATTGAGGATGTTCACTGAAGGGTGGGCAGAGAACAATGCATTCATCAGATTAATGCTTTTTCCCCCCACCTTGTTTCCCTTCCCTCCCTTATGGTTGTGTTTTTCCAATGATGTTTGGGTAACTGGTGCTCAGGGGCTGCTCTGCAGAGGAGAGAGTTTCCCCAGAGCTACCCCAGTTTATCTGGCAGTGCTGGGAAAGAGGAGAGCACAGGGAGTGCAGCAGCACACTGCTACTCCTCTACCACCACCCTGTGGGCAACCTTTCTGGACCGCTCCTCAGGATGATGGTTCTTTCATCCCCAGTGGTGAAAGAGTGTTTTGTCATTCCTAAATATGTTACAGATCAGCCTCTGAGCTGAATACATGATGGGAAACCAGAATATCACAATGCGTGTCCCCAGCACACGTAGATGAGCAGATGGAGGTCCTGTGTCCTGTCGTGGAGCTCTGGTGCATCACCGTACTCTGCCCTCTGGCCGCTCCTGGGCAAGTGAGAGGGATTTGAGCTGGATGGATATTTGCATCTTGTTTGAGTTGCTGAAATAGTCTCTCCCCGTTTCACAGACCACAGTCTCCTGTCTGAGGGTCTTAGTGAAAATGCTGACATGTTCAGATCTACCTCCTTCCCCAGCCTCTCAGCTTCCATCCGCTTTGCAGTTGCTTTCCAGTGGGATAAACACTGCCCATTCCCTACACTCTGTCCCCAACGCTCACATTCCACAAAGTCTTAAGGACAGAAATTGATGGGTGCTGATGGTAATTTTACCTTTTGTAACGTCCGTTTGCAAGAAATAAAATACAGCTGCACAATAGGTTGCTAGGAGCTGGCTGGGAACTGTTGGCAGCGTTTGCCATCTCCTGGAGAACCATAGCAATAGCAAGAGTTGGACACGTCCTTGCTGTGGCACCTGATACCTGTTATGTCCCCTCTTCACAGAGCCTCCTCGGTGGATAAAGGAGCCCGAAGGTGGTGTTTACAGCGTAGGAACAAATCTTGTGCTGCTGTGCGAAGCTATTGGCAACCCAGAGCCAACCATTCAGTGGAAACTCAACGGGATGCCCATCGATAGTGAGTGCAAGGTCCAGCGTCCTCCTTTAGGTGGTGGCCAGATGGGATGTGCCTGTGTTGCACCCAGTTAGAGGGAACACGCAAATCCTAATGGGCTGGATGATGTCTGGTTTGGCATCTATTTAGACATGAATTAATTTTATAAATAAATAATGTATTTATTTAATAAATAAAAATAATGTTTAAATGGGATCTTGAAAAGAGTGGAGGTGAAAGCTGCAGGGCTGTGGAGTGGTGGTACCCGTGAGTTACTGCCTCTACCTCACCCTGTAACGCTCACATCTTTTGGGGATCTGGGATAGCTTATGTTCATGTTCATCTTGGTCTTTCTTCATGCTTCTGAATAAGCACAAGTGACTGTGTGCTGAGGAGCGCAGGCCCTGCTCCCTGGTGTAGCAGTATGATTACTACTATTTTAAAAAGTCTATGTGGGGATTTTACTGGAAATTGGTGCTCTAGAGCACTTTCTTTAGGCCATGGGACTACTGACAAAGGCAGTGCTCTGCAACTTGCTCTCTGGCTGTTGAGCAAGGTCCTAGTTCTATCCTGAAGATGTACTTTCTTGTTGGAGTGAGTCCAGAGGGCCACGAAGATGATCGGAGGGCTGAAGCACCTCTCCTACGAGGACAGGCTGAGACAGTTGGGAGCCTGGAGAAGAGAAGGCTCTGGGGAGACCTTAGAGCCCCTTCCAGTACCTAAAGGGGGCCTACGGGAGGGATGGGGAGGGACTCTGGATCAGGGAGTGGAGTGATAGGACAAGGGGTGACAGTTTTGTCAGGGGTGACACCCTGAAAGAGGGTGGATTTAGATTAGATATTGGGAAGAAATTCTTTACTGTGAGTGTGGTGGCCCAGGTTGCCCAGAAAAGTTGTGGCTGCCCCATCCCTGGAGGCGTTCAAGGCCAGGTTTGATGGGGCTTTGAGCAACCTGGTCTAGTGGGAGGTGTCCCTGCCCAGGGCAGGGGGATTGGAACTAGATGATCTTCAAGGTTCGTTCCAACCCGAACCATTCTATGATTCTATGATTTGCCTTTGACTTTCAAGCAGTGAGGAGAGATTGTGAACTCCATAGCTGTGGTGTTTTCTCCATCTCCTGATATAGTCTGGGTCTTTCCAGGTAGGACCTTCAGAGGGAGAATCTCTGCCAGGGAGATCAGCCTTACCAACCTTCAGCTTCACGACAGCGCTGTGTACCAGTGTGAGGCCAGCAACAAGCACGGCACCATCCTTGCTAGCGCCAACGTGAACGTCCTTAGTGAGTACCCTCCCGGCCTTTCCTGTTCGTGAGAAAAAGTCTATAACTGCAGTGTCCCATTCTGCTGATTGAATGCTTCAGAACAGCTTGGGGATTGTAACCATGTCATTTTCTTTTGCATTGGCCACAGATTTTAAGAAATATATTGTCAAAACTAATGCAACAGGCCTTATCGTGGGCAATATTATATGGTTAGCATAAGTGCTCATGAGCTTTGATATGTTTTTTATTTTAAAACATGGTTGTGGTTGGGCTAAAACCTTTTCAATTCAAATGTACTAAAGCCACTGGGGAGCTGAATTATGACCACAACTCGGTTTTTGAATTATTAAGTGTATTGTTAATCTTTCATTTCAGTTGTGGTGCTCAGCCTGTTCTTTGAAGAAAGGGAGTGATGGGAATTCGGTTAATAAAAGAGGTCTCCAGAGGAAGCAGAACTGGGTCTGTTTTCTCTCCTGGAGCACATTGATGTTTCATGTTCTGACATGTCCGGCAGTCAACCACCGTTGTCTTTCTCAGTGAAGCTTATGAGAGCTCAGTTGCTCAGTGCAACTGGTTCCAAGAGGCAGTGAAATTCCCATTAAGCGGCTAAGCCTTTGACCTTTGCTGGAAAAGGGGATGATGCAGGGACAGTATTTGTATTCCCAGTTCTGAAATGCAGTGCTGCTCATTTTGTATTCTCTTCTGCAGATATTGCTCCCTTAATTCTGACCTCAGATGGTGAAAACTATGCCACAGTTGTGGGTTACAGTGCCTTCTTGCACTGTGAAATTTTTGCCTCGCCTGCAGCAGATATTAGATGGTAAGCCACTGACAACTGATGTTTTCACGTGAAACAAGTTCATATAGCTTCCCCAAACGTTGAATAATGTGCTAGTTATTATTTCTGTGGAGTTAAAATTAGAAATTTGTAACGAAACTGTATATAAAATAAGTATTCTGTGTTTAAATGCACTTTCAAAAACCCTGAAGAACTGGTTTAAAACAGCAGTTAAAGTCCTCAGTACCTGTGTGAGACAAGTGCTGGGACATTCATTAAACCACGCCATGCTGTAGATAGTCAAATCCTGCTACAGCTTCACCAGCCTTAGTTTAACGTTGGCTACTTTTTAAGTTTGGACACATTATTGAGGTGGAAACGTGATGACAGACAGAGCGTATTTACCTGGAAATGGTTCCATATGGTTGGAAATCACAGGGTTGTCTTAGCACTTGACAGGTGCAATAAAATTGCAGATGACAGTGATAGATTAAGGACTCGACCAGTCTAGTTTAAAGACCTTGCTAGTCGCTGTCAGTGTGGTTTTGGTTTGTGGGAAGCTTGTATCCCTGTACGATTTGCTACATGTGGGTAAAGTGACTTTCTAATCTTGACTTGGTCACTCAGTGGCAGAGCTGAGACCAGCTCCCAAAATTCCTGTGTCCCCTGGAATGTCTGCTAAGCACACAGTAACAGTTCCTGCAGCCCTAGATATAAACCGTAATTATTTTAATCCTCTTTAGGACTAAGGATGACAGCATAGAGCCACTTTCAGCATTGCGCTATGAGTTAAATAAGAATGGCACCCTAGAGATCAAAGAAACGAAGAAAGAAGACTCAGGATCGTACGCGTGCTGGGCTGCAAACTCTGTTGGAAAAAGAGCAATCACTGCTAATCTGGATATAAGAGGTAAAGTCTCACTTATCGATAGAAAGACCTTTGACATCTGCTAAGGCTTTATATTTAAAAATTTTCAGTAAGTAAGTAATTAGTAAATACTCAGTCCAAGATAGAGATATATTGTGTGAGGTTATAAGTCCTCTGTATACTAAGACCTGAAATTGCCACAGGACTCTTATAGATGTAGGAGTTAGCATTGTCTCCATTGTTCTGTGTGATTTCTCCGTGCTCATATGTGGCATTTACTTTCTTCTTGGTACTTGTAGAAGCTTCATAAGCTACAAAAATCTTGCAGTTTACTTCCCAGATCCACTAACTTGGATTTTCCCTCCTTTTTGCCATCGGCCCTGTTACACTCAGAGCAGGTTCTTGGCTGACCCTTGGGAGCCCAGAGCCCCCCTTGTTCTCATGGGCTTGATGGGGTCCTCGCTGAGCCAGACAGGGTCCCTGCATCCCCCACAGCCACGGGCTTCCTCCATCCCTAAAGCTGCTTCCAGCCTATTGACCAGAAGGTGCATCCCAAATAAAATTAGTATCCATAGCAAACACCAAGCACGTTGCAGCAGGTTGAGTTAGGGGATGCTCTGGTTTAGGGGCTTTGCAGTGGGCCTTTGCCTGATTATCAGGTAGACAAATATCTGTAAATAGAACAAAAAAACCTACTCAAATGCATTTACTTATAAATTTCAGATACATACCTTGTGCTCTAGTTCTGTTTTAAGGGATTTATTTGGTTGGTTGGGCAGGAGGGGTTTTCCCTGGCAGGGTGATGGCAGTGGACAGCTTCTGTTGAGCACACAGGTTACATTTAGTGGGTTGCATACAAATTTACTTAGGATTTAGGGCTTGCCAATAAAAAAAGCCCCTTAAATACTCAATTAGTAGAGGCCTTAAAAGGACTCTTAGATGCAGGTTCACTGTGACAAATTTGAGAAAGAAACACTCTTTTTCTGTTCTATTTCCACCCAATCCCTTTGCTTTGTAAATTTTACAGTTATGATAAACATGAAAATATACAATGAAATTCTGACGGAGCAACATTTCACTGTAAAAAGAAATTCAGCCAAGTGCTTTCTTCTTACTTACTCATCTTTTTCCGCATTCAAATTAGAGTCAATTAAAAGAACAAACTTGACTGCAATAATTTTTTCTCACTTGACTTTAATAAGCTTGTAATTTTTCTTGGATCGTTTCCAAAGCCTATTTCAAATGGCAATTGGACATAAAAATCATATTCAAGCTTTTTTTTTATCATCCATTTCATGACAGTCTGCTAACAAGGGTTTTCACCTGTGACTTTTTTTTTTTTTTCCTGGCACTCTTTGGTTTGGAGTGAACTAAAAAAGAATTTTTCAAGACAGAAAATTAAATCCTGGCAAATATCTATTTCAAAAACAACCATCCTTCAGCTGAAATGTTTCTATATATAACAAAAAAGACATGATCATTGCTCCTAAGGTTGATTTTTATATATGAAGTGCTTGGTGAAAATTTGATATAATAGTCCCTCTCTCCTAATCAAAGTGTTTTTCCGTGATCAATCAGATGCTACAAAACTTGTTGTTACTCCGAAGAACCCCCGAGTGTTGAAATCACATTCAATTTTATTGAAATGTCAGTCTGAGTATGATTCACACTTGAAACACAGTTTTAAATTATCCTGGAGGAAAGATGGAGATGAGCTGCCAGTCAAGAGCACGGAAGATGGCAGGTAAGCAGGGAAGAAACAAGAGTTTCCTTGATCTCAGCTGAATAATGCTGTATGGTGCTGGAACATATGTTTCAATAAACATGAGACTTAATAGCTTGAAATGCAAATTTATGTCTGCGAGAATTCTTCATGCGGTATGTGAATAGATCTGCATTTTATATACATATAAATACAAGCGCATCTATATGACTTTTGAGCAATGGCTGGCAAATGATTTTGGTTTTTATTAACTCTCTCACCATCACAGCAGAATATTGCATAAATCTTGGTTCAACCCAAAAATACAACCCTGGCCCCAGTGCAGTCAACTGGGGTTGTGTTTCTCCACTTCAGTGGGACTGCTGTTTTCCTGTGCTTTATACCTGTTTGGCCAAAGCAAGTCCTTGTCATGTTAAAACAAATTTAAAACCAATTTCTGGGATTCTTCCCCTAAAATCGTACACGTTAAAGGCAATGAGTTTTTCCTACGTGTGAGTTTAGGACTTGCAAGTGCGAGATGAATTTTGCTCTACTCTTGTGTTCCCGTTGACCTAGAGGGGATGGAGTTCAGCCTTTATTCCATATGAAGGGTCCCACAGTGGGCAATCAGATGTCTTTATTAATTACCACAGAAGAGAGATGGTTTCCTAAATACGGCAGTGCTGGAGAGGATGAAGATCCTGCTGAGGCCACGTAGTGTGGGGAGATAGCGCCAAGTAAACGCCATGTCTGCAACGGAGCCCATGTGCCTGGGTTAAAGCCAATGTCCCCTGGTGCATTGGACATCACACAAGTGGGTTGGGAATGCTCAGTTTTACTCAACCCTTTCAAAAATTCGGACATAAAGCCCATGTATTTGCCTCATTAATGGTGTGCCAAAATCCTACGTTCCAGACACTCAGCCGGTGCATATCAATGTGGCTCTTTTCAGACCAAGAAAAACATGCCAACTTCCAGCCATGGAGGCTAAATTGCTACAAAATACAAATAATAGTCTACAGCAGAGTGTGTAATACAACTGAAATTACATTTTAAAGTAATAGGTCTAATGTGCAATTATGTTATTCAAAATGTCCTGTTACCAAGTTTTTTTGTGAACAGTTTTTCAGAGAACAATGGTGTCTGTCTGTCATATGCTTATCTCACAGATTTTTGTCTTCCTTATTTGTGTGTACCTTTTTTTTTTTTTTT
>VYZM01018431.1:664460-707931 GCA_013398915.1 Dromas ardeola
TTTGCCCCGTAGGATAATTCTGGACAGGGATACGCTGTTCATATCAAGCGTGACACTGGAGGACCAAGGAGTTTACACGTGTGTGGCTAGCACGTCTCTGGACAGTGTCACAGCCGAATCGCAGTTAATCGTTCTTGGTAAGAGGATATTTTCCTGGGGTGCAAACAGCCCTGTGCAGTACATAATGCCAGTGCGGCACTTTTGCTTATTTCCTTCCTCTGCCCAGTCAGTTACAGATACTCAATAACCCAGTTTCACAGAGGTGCAATGTACTTCTCACTCGTTAACCTCAGTGGTCCTACCCTTGTGTCTCCTGGAGTGGGGATGCCGACGCAAGCATTTCATTTATGTTTAATCAGCAATTTGTTTAATCAGCTGCCTAAGACAAGGCAGCCTTTTTTCCCAGCTCAGGAGTCACCCACAGTGGCTGGAGGAGCTTGCCCAGGCTGGAAGGTGTAATAGCGTATTAAGAATGGCTCTGCTTCTGCTTTGACGACCTTGGTCAGTCCTTCACCCACTTTACTAGAGATTTGCACACAAATTACTGCTTGGACTATGTTTTGAAGAAGAAAGACGTAAGGCCAGTATTTAGATTTCCAACTCCTCTGAAGATCAGTGAAAGTTAAACACCTAAAAGGATTCATGATCTCTGTGAATCTGAGCATAAATTATTGTCCAGTGGCAAAGAGCAGCAGAGAAAAGCCTTGACCCACAGAGTCTGAAGCTTGACCTTGTGTGAGCCTCCTTACAACCTGCCTCCCTTCCTGAAGGACCACTTGAAATTAAGGGAGCGAACTAAGACAGTCTGACCTTCAGGATGTTTTCACGCTTTAAATGAATGGTATTTTTCATAAATGAATGGTATTTTTCAGTAAATAGTAAATTAAGAAGATGCTATGCACATTATTTATGGTACTGTGTTCCTTAGTGCTGTATAATTCAAAATGTTTGTAGACTATTCGTTACAATAGCTATGAAAATTTCATGAAGCACTTTATTCCCTTTTAAAAAGGTGATTTGCAGAAGAGGAAAAACAATCTTGTGCTCTTTCCCCCTTGTTTATTGTATATAAGAAAGGTCTTGGTGGATTAACCATATCTGTTATTTTCCAAATGGAAAATTCAGGCATTTTTTGCAATGCAAGACTTGTGAGATGGCTGAAGATCTAAATATGGCACAGATGGAGACATCAGAATATGGGCAACTAAGAGCAAAATAAATACTCAGTTAGAATACTTCAAAGTGTTTGTTCTATGATAGAGAGATGAGTATCTCTGAGATGCACCATCGCCATCTTTAAGTTGTTATACTGAATTTTAACACCAGATACGCTCCAGTAATAGAACAGCAAAATGCCTGTAGGTTAAACTGTGCTTTCCTGGTTTTTCCCAAGTACAACTGAAATAGGGGAAAGAAATGCAAAGAAAACTAAAACAAAAAACCCAACCCAAATACAACCTTTTTAACTTTTTGAGGTACCCTGAGATCAACAAGAAAAGTCAATATTGTTATTTTAAAAGTTCAGTACAAAGACAATTCATTTCTTTCACAATGACAGAGACGGTGTTGGTGGTCGAGGTAGCCCTTCTTCCTATAAGAAATTACATTGTCAGCCAAAAAATGTAGCTGGGACACTGGGGCAGGAGGAGGTCAAAAACCCAAAGTTGTGCAATCTCGTTTCCTTGGTCTCTACATTTTTTAGATTTTGAAAAGCCAGCACTATGTTTAAGGAGGGGGAGTGTGTGTATGTGAGTTTGGAAGGATGAGGGGTTACCATCAGCACCCTGCAGTGAGAAATCACTCTTTTACACCAGGCCCTATACATTTCATTTACCAAACTAATCCGATACATTCGGACTGCAAACTGTCAGAGCCAGCCACAAGGAAGATAAACATCTGTCAGTCTGAATCCGCTACATCTCATAGAATCATAGAAAGGTTTAGGTTGGAAGGGACCTTAAAGATCATCTAGTTCTACCCCCTGCCCTGGGCAGGGACACCTCCCACCAGCCCAGGTTGCTCCAAGCCCCGTCCAGCCTGGCCTTGAACCCCTCCAGGGATGGGGCAGCCACAGCTTCTCGGGACAACCTGGGCCAGGGGTTTACCACGCTCAAAGGGAAAAATTTCTTCCCAATATCTAATCTAAATCTCCCCTCTTCCAGTTTGAAGCCATTACCCCTCATCCCATCACTACATGCCCTTATAAAAAGTCCCTCTCCAGCTTTCTTATAGGCGCTCTTCAGATACTTCTCCAGCAAGTGAAAGCGTTCATTCAATTACAGACAATTTGGCAAACGACACATGCCACAGGTCACCTCTTCTGCCCCAGATGCTGTTGAAAAACCAGGTGGTATTACAGCCGTGTGTCCCCCTTGCCGTCTCCCAGGGCTGTGAGGGGGAGCAGCCTGTTTCAGTGGTGCTGGTACCCTGAGACCACATCCCTGCAAAGGGAGCAAGGCCAGGAGCGGGGCAGTCCGGTGCTCGGGGCATGAATAGCCCCGCACTTGTTCCCGGGAGGTGCAGTGCGGTTATCACACCAGCCACCACCAGCGGACTCTGGTATGTTCTCTGGACAGCATTAGTTGAGCTGGCAGGTAATGAATTTTCTGGTTTCCTTTTAATATAGATCCCCATGGCTGGGATAATGAATGTGATCCTTTCACTCATGCTCTAAAAGGCCGAGTTCAATAACTGTCGGAGCTGAGTCACCTTCTACCACTCTGGTTTGCACCAGGGTAAATCCAAGTGGTGCTAATATAACTTTCTGCTAAGGGCAGTGTCAATATCTATTAATGATTAAATAGATCTCATTGTTGATTTGAAAAGAAAAATCTGTTGCTGCAAGCACCGTAATGAGAGTAAATGGAAATGAACTTGAGAAGGAATATTGCATTTATAAGGGAGAAAGCAGGACCAGAGGGTTCAGCTTGGTTTTCTGTAATAAAAAGAATCTTTAAGAACAATTCCCACTTTCCTAATATTGTCCACTATGAAATCAGAAGATGTTTTACCACCGTCGTCACTGAACTTGCTGTCCCAGTTCTTTGGAAAATGCCAAGACAAACAGAAATAGCTTGCCGTGCTCCTGACGCGTCTTCATTATTTCTCAGATGTTCCTGATCCGCCAGAAGACCTGCAGCTCTCAGAAAATCAAAACCGAAGTGTTCGACTATCCTGGAAAGCCGGAGCCAGTCATAACAGCCCTGTTAATGGTATGAAAGATTTTAGTAGCATCATCTTGCACTGTTTAGCATTATGGTACATCACGGCTGTTAGAAGAAACAAACCGCGCTCACAGCCATACTTAATTGGTTTTACTATGACAGTTAATTTGTTGTAAGTTCATTTCCATCCTTGCTATTCATAAGCCGTTTACACAGGCTCTGCCTTTTTTATTTTGTTTGGTTTCTTTTCCGCCCCAGAGTCGGTTATCGAGTTTGAGGAGAACCGGTGGGAGCCGGGGAGGTGGCAGGAGCTAACCCGAGCCCCAGGGAATGACACCACCGCCCTTTTGTCACTGGCCCCCTATGTGAATTACCAGTTTCGCGTCGTATCCGTGAACGCTGTGGGAAGGAGCCAGCCAAGTAAACCCTCGCTGCGCTACGCAACACCTCCAGCTGGTAAACACTGCCATCTAGTTTTCTCAATATTCACAGTTTTAGTGTTTTGCTGGGAATAACAGTGCCCTCCTGTGCTTCAGGGGGTGTGAAGAAGTCAGGGCCCCTTGTGCTGCTTTCGCTGCTCGGTGGCAGCCCAGGGATGCCAAAGCGAGTGGTTGGCAGGGTGTTTCCTACCCGGGTACCTCCAGCACACCGTTTCCCTCAGCTCTGCTGATTTTTCCCCTTTAAAGCCCTTCTTCATGGACAAGGAGTTGCTGGAGAAGATCAGGGTTTATGGGGAGCCTTTCAGCAGCGCTAAGCTTGTCCAAAATCTCCATTCACGGTGCGTTTCTCACTGTGACAGAAACTGTGTGTCCCTGAAAGTCATTTTAGAGGCCAACTGTTCAGCACAGCATTTGCATTCCTTGGCATTTTTCTTTCTTTTCTTTCCCTGTTACTTCAATTTCAGGTCCTTCCTCAGCTTTTCAGCTGTGTGCGTCCCACTAATGATATACCTTCTGTTTGTTATCCCCATAGGGAAAAAAATCTCTTCCTCATAATCCCCCTACATCTGGTGCTTTGAAATCCAAAAGTCACAGTTTCATGTTAGCTGATGGCTCCAACCAACAGGGGCACTTTGGAGTCAAAACTGCATAAACAATGTGTTTTGGTCACGGCAGCTTTGTTGATCCAAGTAATTAATCTCAGGAGCGTTTTTTGTTTAGGTGTCTTTCACTCTCAGTAATGAGGAAATAAGAAAAGTTTTTTTGCATATAAATAATAAATGCAAAGAAACCCCAGGATATGCAAACTAACCTTATCACTTGGGTGGTTCCAGCTCCAGACAAGAACCCAGAAAACATCCGAGTTGAAGCTTCTGAACCAAATGAAATGGTGATGAAATGGGAGGTAAGGCAGACGTGTCCATCAACGCTGCAATATTGGGAACAGATTCATCCTTCAAGCAGCAGTTTCTAAAGCAGCATGGAATTTATCAGGATGTTGTTTTAATATAATTACATTAAAAAAGAATCTCCCCTTCCCCTACCCCTGTTTTTTAGGAAGTATTAGCAAATTCCGTAGGTATGATGCTTGATGCTCCTGAAGTCAAAGGTAAACTTGTTATTGACATAAACGCGTTCCGAATTTCCTCCCCTAGTTTCACTTTTGTTTCAAAAGTCAATTTTTTACATCTAACTGCAGAGGTTATTAAGACATATGAAAATCCTATAAAGCACAGTGAGAATTCCCCAGAGTATGCTCTTCTCCGTGCATCTTGCATACAAGAAAGTGCTTCAAATCATTGTGGTGTTACCTGCTCTGCAGGAGGAGCAGCCAGGCCCAGGGAGGGGATGGGTTTTACGCGTAGCTGCTGCCCTTCCAGCCTGGAGCTTTAAAAATGACGCAGATCACTTGACCAAGAGAACGTGAGCTCGAATTTTTACATCAAGAATTAAAGGAGTGTAGATAAAGCTCCTAAGCATGTGTGTCAAAGGAATTGTGTAAAAGTCCTGAGGATGGTTTCCAGTCCTCAACTTCCCTGGCTTTTAAGCTTACAGCTTCTGTGCCAACAGTTTGGAGAGATATGCATTCCTTCATTTAACACAAATTTCAACAACTGTGGAGGGAACATACTTTTTTGTGGCTGGAATTAAACACAATTTACACGAGATTTACTCCTCAATCTGCTGCTCGCAGCAAAGAACAATAAATGTTCCCCCAGTGTGAATTCGTGGTTTAGGCTATAATTGCGCCAAAAGAAGATGGCCCTCTAGATCTGTTGACTTGGATTGGAATGGGGATTTTTGCTGTACGATGTAGCCCAGGGTCAGGGAAGACAATCCTGCCTCCCAGAAGAAATGCATGAGTGATAATAACCAGCGTGGGTGGGAAATTCTGCTGTGACCAACACTTGGTTGAACAGGGAAGGAGCGCTCCTTCTCGCCGGGAAGCCTGTAATCCACTGCTCAGACAGGGCGAAAGTAGAAGTGAAAACTGCGACTGAAGGGAGAGAATGGGATAGACAGGCTTTGTTAAATCTTGTTGAATCATTTAAATGTCGTAAACAGGATATTCATTTATTTATGGGGTTTCCTGTATGCTTTTCAGAGAAAATGCTAGGCACTAAACATGCTATTTCTGGCAGACAAAGGCTGCAAAACGATGTTAATCTGCCTATTTAGGATTAAGAGACCAGATGAGCATTAGTGACTAGCTTTTCAGCCAAGGATTTGTGGCATTAAGGGGGATCAAAATAAGAGTCAAGCAGTGCTGCAATTTAACTCTGAACGAGAAGTTATTTTTTAGTTGGAATTTTTTACTTCTTCAGCCTCTCTTGCAAATCCCGTTCCCCGGGATCTTTGCCACGGAGGTGATTCTCCCGGCGGTGCCTGTTAGTGAGCTGCCCAGTCTGCTGGCTCCTTCCCCACAGTCATCCCAAAGGTCCTCACACCCTCAGAGCAGAGAAGTGGGAATTTTTGCAGATCCCCCGACCTGGGTCCCCCCTATGGATGAGGAGCATCAATGGGGCATCACTTTCTGCTGGCACTTGCAAGTCGATGCCATTTCATTTCAGACCTCTGCGTGCAGCTTGGGTACATATCAGTTGTTATATATTTAATATGTACAATATATAATTTAAATATTATTAGAAGTAGGCTATGTGGTGGGAAATACCCACAGCTGTTTCAGTGGACTGAAATTACCCTCATGATTTTTGGTAGTGCTGGTGTCATTGATCTTATTAATTAAAGCAGTATATTTTCAGAGAAATAAACTCAACTGGAGAATATCTCATGGCAAGCCATTGCTATACGTCTTCTAATATTTTATAAATTTGTGTTAAGTAGGTGGGAACCATGCTGTGATGAATTCTTCAGCTGGTCGGTAAAAAGAGAGTAGCACAGCCAGCAGTTGCACCTTAAATGTCCAGGCATAGTTTCAAGCATTTGGGGCATATTTAGAACAAATCTAAATTTTAATGACCCAACTTGCTGTGCTACATAAAATTCTAAGACAAAATGCAGCTTTTAGCTGTACTAAGAGGCACACACAACCTTATGCCAAAATAGGCATTTTAGTTGTGCTAAAAGCCCTGCGGTTTTACATCTCACAAGAAAACAAAGAAAACCTGTGGCAAAACAAAAACTGATGTATGTAGTATGCAGAAATATGTCTACTAGCAATTAATCTGGTTTTAATGCAACCGTTTCTCTGCCTTTCACCCACCTTTCTCTTGAAGTAATGAGATTTTTCTTCCAGTCATCTTAAAATTAACGCGACAGTGAAAAGTTAAAGCTTTCTTTTTTCCTCTTTTCTCCCCCAATCTTGTAATACGCACTCCAAAATTATTCCCCTCTCCCTTCAGCTGCTGTTTCATGATTACTGCAACAAAGGCAGCCAAGATCTCTTTTAACTTCTTCCGCAGCCATTGAAACCCATGGAGAGGAACGGGCCGGGGTTGGAGTACAAAGTCAGCTGGCGGCAGCGGGGAGTCGAGGCGGACTGGAACGAGGAGACGGTGAAGAAGCATTCCCTGACCCTGCGAAACACTCCCACCTTCGTGCCTTACGAGATCAAGGTCCAAGCGGTAAATAATTTAGGATCTGGTCCTGAACCAAACGTTACCATCGGATATTCAGGAGAGGACAGTAAGTAGCGAAACTTTCGTGTAAAAATATGATGCATGGGAGGCTGTTGTGATGCAGAACGATTGGATAGGGAGTGATGGATTAGGCAGCCCACAGCCAAAAAAGCTTAAATGCCAGTGCTCAGCATGATGGGCTGCATGAGATGCAAATACAACTGATGCTGAGCGCCACGGATGCCAGCTTGCTGGAGTTCGAGAGATTTTTTGGAAAGGTCACTTGTGCCTTCATTAATCTCAGTTGCTGGCTTAATCTGGATACTTGTTTGAAGGCCACAGTCCGTCAGAAGTCTATGAAGTGTAGCAGTCATTGTGTTGTACTTGGTGGGCAAAAAAAATCTTTAGCTTGTCTGGGGCCCGATTTAACAGTTTAACCCTGTCAAAAGTTAAGTATTCTGGCAATTAAGTATAAACACTCGGGCACTGGGCATTGTAAGTGAATTTGTAGATGATGCCACATTCCCATGTGTGCTGGGTGTTACCTTGTCCATTGAGTCCCTGAAGAATGGATCCTCTTCTCCAGCCTGGGTTTCTGTCCAGTGGCTTTCCATGGCTCCCGAGTGGCACAACCTTCTCTTCACTGGAGGAAGGCTTTGCTTTGGATCTACTCCTTCTCCAAGCCCCATCCCCGTGTCTTCTCAGCACCTGCCCACCTATGATTTTGGAGTCTGCCTGGCCCACAGTCCATCATCTGGACCAGATCAGACAAAGAGGCTTTATCCCTTTGCTGCCCACTTTCACAAAATAGATGCCCTGGGCTGCTCTGAAATCACAGCAGCCACTTGTGATACCCACCCTTTGCACGTGCACTTTGAGCTCCTGCTTCACAGTGGGCTTTAATAATCATGTCCCGTTAGGAGAGGTGAACATGCAGGAGGATCGCTCTGCTAATAGAATTAATGCCGGTGCCACATGGGATGTGACAGCCCTGCTATGTCTGTGGGACACTGGATAATGTCACTGCTGAGGCCACCCCAACATCTCTGAAGAGCAGAGCGTCTCCTTCGGTGTTTACTGCATCACTAGAGAAGATATTTGGAGGACTGGAAATGTATGCAGCTGCAGTAATGAAATGCCAAGCCTCACCTTAGGAAGCAACCCAGTTAAGCACTAACACCACCAAAAAAACATGAATCTTTTTTGTAGGAATTAAGGATTTAAATCAGCAACGGAGTAAACAGCATGGTGGCCTGCTAGCGTGGAGTGCCAAGCTTCCCTTATCCCAAATACAGACGCTTATTGCGTATGCAAACGCATAGCAGCAGGGGCTGGGAGCTCTTGGCAAAGAGGGGCGAGGATGGCCAGCAAACGGTTCGCCTTTCAGATCTGCACATTAATTTTATTACTGAAGTCAGACAGTTTTCATCCTGTGCAGAATCTGAAGTCTTTAAGTTGTTCTCTTGTGAAAATGAAATAAAATGACAATTTGAATGGCCTTTGAAAAGTCTACGGTGGGTTAGCCAACTAAGACAAGCACATGATTTGCCACTTACTAAAATGACCAGAGACACACATTCTTGATTCAACGCACCACGTCCCGCAGCAGTCACTCCCCAGTAGCAGTAGTATAGGTGCTGCTGCTCCCACCTCTCCACTGGCTGCAGCTTCTCACAGAAGCCGTTATGGAGTAGCACGATCCATGGTGGGTGATATGAGACCGTCAGTAAAATTTCAGTGATAACCACAGATGTAAAAAACGTTACTAGATTTACAGAGGGAAACGCATCCTAAGGCAGGCTCTCTGGAGCGCTCCTCCCGTTGAGTGAGCTCACCGAGATCTGCATTATCAGCCCCCGAATGGACCACTTTGACGTTTGCGACCTGCCGAGTGCTTCCTGGTGTTTCACCAGCATAAGGCTTCAGTGCTGGGAATGGTCTCGGTGCTGTTCAGACAGGGGAGTCCCCACGTATGCCCGGAGGGGGGCAATGGGAAGGTTTGGTGGTGCATCTTCCCTCCCCTGTAGAGTGTATGGGAGAAGAGAGGGTGGATAGTGAGAACAGAGAGAAAGAAACGCCACAGCATGTTTATTTTCTTTGTGTGTCCGTGGTGGATCTAGTTTTATATCTATCAGTGGAAAATCTTCTTTGCAATTCAGTTGTCAATGGATCAAGGCCTCTTTTTTTCAAGCACCGTAATAGCTTTCTGTGTTGTGTGGTGATTAAAATCCTACTGTTTAATGAGCTTAGTTGTAAAATGAAATTGATTATAAAAAAAACTTTATGATTGCTTTCTTGAGTGCTGTGTTAATCTTTTTTTTTATTCTTCTCACTGCTGTAAGCATTACTTGAAACAGGAAATCATAAATACTGGTGTAGAAATTCATATGTCCCAGTGCACCTGTATTCCAGCCCTCAGCAGAAAGCCCTGATATGGCAAAATAATGTTTATTGGCCCATTTCGCCCACTGGATGCAGGTGGAATGGCTTTTTTCTTGCCTGCAGTAAGGCACTGTGAACTGCCACAGCTTGAGCTGGAAAGCCAAGCCCTGTAGCTGTGAACAGTGGGAAACCGAGCTCCTGTAAGTGTCTTTAATATGCGTCACTTTTGTTTTTACAGTTCCAGATGCCGCTCCTTCCGGCGTGTCGGTGGATGTTGTGAACAGCACGCTGGTCAAAGTCTTCTGGTTTGGAATACCAAGGGACAGAGTTCGTGGACACTTAAGAGGCTATAAGGTTACAAATGTCTTTTTAAGTATTTGTATATAGTTGAATAAACTACTAAATGAATCCCAGATCAAGAATAGATTGCAGTCTCTCATATCTGGGAAGATGAGACAAATCAATATCGCGTTCAGCCTCATACAACGTAATTTGTTATAGAAATACCCATCTCAATGCAGGTCAGTTGGTGGAAAACAAAAAGCATGCTGGACGGAAAAAGGCATCACCCAGAGAAACACTTCCTAACGTTTGTAGGAGACAGAAACTACGGGATGATTCCCGGTCTAGAGCCCTTCAGTGAATTCCACTTAAGTGTTTTGGCTTACAACGCCAAAGGAGATGGCCCAGAAAGCTCCCCCGTTGTGTTTGAAACTCCAGAAGGAGGTAAGACAAAATGAGAATACGAGATGGAGGCATAAATAGAAATTGTCCATGTAACAAGGCAAGTCGATTTCCTTATTTAACGTGACTGTAAAATCTCCAATATTCATAAAACCCCGTACTAGAAAGGGGAACTGTAGGTGTTGGACTAAACTATATCCTCATTTAACAAGTATGTGTAGAAACAGACCTGTTCCATCTCCTTCTCTGAAAGCTAATCCCTGTATTTTCCAGTCCCCGAACAACCACGATTTCTAAGGATCCTGAACTTCGACAAGGACTCCGTCACTCTGTCGTGGGGACTTCCCAAGAAAACAAATGGCCACCTTACTGGCTACATTTTGCAATACCAGATAAGTATGTGCTTATTTTACTTTGATTTTAGAATTTAAGCATTATTAGTTAAAGAAAAAAGGGAAAGGGGAAAAAAAAGGGTTTATATGTGCACAGTTATTTAAAACAGGGGCTGATGAAACGAGCTGTTTCTGAGATCCCGGTACCAGCCAACGGCGTGGTGTGCTGCGATGCGCACACAGCCTGCTAGAGGGCAGGCCAAAGTCATCTTCCAGAGCAAAAAGCATTCCGTGCACTTTTCCGATGTAAGCTCACATTGCTGCCATGCCCTATTCCTCATTTATAGACCAATTATTTCATATTTGCAAATTATACCTAACGTACTCATTAAGAAGACCCACACATTGTAGGTGCATTTTACTGAAACTCATTCAGTGCAAAATAATTTGTAATGAGAGCTTTTTAGCCACAATTATTCAGATCTTCACAATACAGCAGTGAGCTCCTCCTCCCTGTAGGATGCCTCAGCAGAAATGCAGACAGCTACCACCTGAGTCATGTTATTGAGTAATTTCATTGAGAAACTGCTAAATACCAGGGCTATTTCTTTCTTTCTTGCCTATGAAAGAACCGAGTAGCTGGGAAGAGACTTTGAGCAGATAAGCTCAGACAAGATCTAGTATTGGTCCCAGGCTGCCACAACACCAGCTGTGAGGTGTGGTGACAATTCAGGACATTTTATATGTTCTTTGAGGATGGAACAGGATTAGACTGTGCCCTATTTACAAAAAAAAAAAAAAAAAAATCCCACGTACTTTGCACTTACCTCTGCTGATAACAGAACAGTTGCCTTTGCAAGCAGGGGCTGGAGGCTGGTTCTTCCCTTTGGTTTTGATAATTATAAGCAGAGAGTGGATCCATCTATTTAGGCAGTTTAGGAGTGGCAACCCTCCTTCGGCTGCCAACTGTGCCAAGGCAGAGGAAGCAAAGCAGAACAGCCCTCCGTTAACTTGCTTGCAAAAGTTTGCAGATGTTTGGAAGCAAAGCAAGAAGCAATTCATATATATTTAATGATCTAGGAGACGGTAATTTTTACCTCCCACTCAGTATGTGCATATCTAGAATCAGAGAGCTTTTTAAGAACAGTAATAGCTCACTGAGTAGTTGGGAGATTGACGTGGAGGAGATAAATACCATTTAAGCACTTGGCAGGAAGGTGAGATATGCTTATTCAGGCTTCATCCTTCCTACTTAACTGCAGAGTGCTTCCCTTCCAGGAGTGTTCATGACACGTTTCATGTCCATAGCCTTTAGCTGCTGGATCTGACTCAACCTCCTTTTCCCTTTCAGTAAACGAAACGCACGAAATCGGACCTCTGAACGACATCAGCGTAACCAACCGCTCCACGCTCAGCTGGAGGCTTTCAGGTCTCAGCCCCAGCACCAAGTACAAATTCTATGTAAAGGCTTGTACAGTCAAAGGCTGTGGGAAGCCGGTCACAGAAGAGGGACTAACGATGGCTCAAGGGAGTAAGTTAATAGGCAATATGTTTTTATGTGGAGAAGCTCTAACAATAATGGAAAAATCTATTGAGAATATTCCAGGCTTGACATTTCCTTTGTAATTAGAGGAAATAAATTTGTTTTTCTTTCCCTGAGAACAATCAATGAACTTTTTAATGTAGCCGTGCAGCCTTCAGAACAGTAGAGCTTATCTGTTTCATTTTGCTTTACAGTACTGTGTTTCTGTTCCCACCGATCAACTCTTTAAGCCGTACTACAATAAGTGAATTGCATTTAGTCACAAACAGAAAATGGAAGATCTAAATAATCTGTTATCAGTAATATAAAAATAAATTCTGCCCTTGCATGAAGATGGGGGACTGCCAGAAACATTAGGGGCAGGTATTTGACATGGGAAATCCAGATTAACATAAAGTTGACTGCAGTGCCTTTGATCCATTATTTTATTATTATTATTATTTTATCAGAGACTGGAAGTGAGCATCTTTGTGCCGCTTATGCCCTATCCTAAACCACTGATGTTCCATGATTTAAAGGAAAATCACAAGCACTATGCGGTAGCTCATCTTTCACATTCAGCTGAAATGAAATAAAATGTACCGTGCTCAGCAAGTCTGAAGACTGTACAATACCGAGGAACAAGTCCTTGCTATTAATCAGAAACCATTGCTGTGCACTTACCATGGGGAAGGAGAAAGAGAATGTGATAAGCAAAAGAATCCTGGCTTCGTCATTTTTAGCAATGATAACAGTCTGGAACAATGTTGATATAAAATAGAAAAATGGTCCTTGTTGTACAACATCCTATTGGATTTCCAAGTTGCAGCATCTCTTCAGTTACTGGTAAAACAAGTTAAAAGTACTTTAAACTCATCACATCCCAGTTCAGGATCCAATCATGAACTATCATCCTTTTTCTCAAGTAGTGAAACTCCTTCTCAACTGTCTTGTAGCCTCCAAACTCACTCTATATACAGGTACTCACGTGGTAGTAACTATTAATCTATCAGATTGGTTTAAAATTTATTCTTCATTAAGAAAAGTAAAACATCCTTTTTTTCAAGCTAAGAATATGCAATTTCACCTCATTAGTTACCTTTTCTGGCCCTCAGTGGGCAGCCAGAATAATGTGCTTTGACCACTTGAAAGTCTATAATTTCTTTGAATAAACTTGTCAGATTTTATGAAATGCATCCCTGCCTGATGTGCCTAAAAGGGTGATAATGTGGCCATTCATTTCATTCTTCTTCTCTGTTCCTTCCTAAGACTTTGTTTTGGCAGTGGCAAGAACTGATTCTGGTGAAATGCTTGAGAATAGAGTAGTATAATTAGTAAAAACCACAAGGGTCCAGTTCTGCGATTAATGTGTGCTCCTTGCTGGTTCTCAAGCCACCCTAAATTAGGACACTGCATCTGTCACTGAGATGCCATTGGAGTTTTGTGGCATTATTTGCTGCCTAAATTGTTCAGACATTTTTCAACTAAACATGATAGGCTGAAAAAAAATCACTCTTTTCAGTGACCTTCTTGGGCTTTTAAACTGTGGTATGGGAAGCAAGGCGATTGCTCAATATTAAAACAATCTCTCTTTTTGAAGGAAGGGAGTGATTTCAAAAGTCAAAGTTGATCATTTAAAATGACCCACATAAATGACAGACAAAATGTGGTGCCCTCTGAAATGAAACTCCGAGATAGAGCACTCCAAGTTTCTTTGGGTTTTGATACAGTGATTCTGTATCCACTATGTTCTGGTTTTAGTAACAAAACCATAAAGCTCTCGTTGTTCATTTTAAGACTTTGAATACCTTCCCCTGCTGTAGTACAGCCTTTGCAGGCTGTGCCGTGGGTATTTCAGAATTTCACGATACATTCTGCCAGGAAAGTGGAGATTTGCAGGTGGAAGCTATGGATTCATTCACATTTTATCATTGATATACTTGATCTGCATCGCTTCTGTTGTTTCATCTATTTGCAGTTATCCCTGCTACTGTAGTCTGGAATCAGAAAGAAAAGTCAATCTCTTTTTTTAGTATGTACGTGTATGTATCACCACTACAAAAAAGTCTGTGTAGGGAAATTTGTTGTGCTTTAAATGATAATTTTGCCAGCCTGTCATTTATGTGCGACCCATCTCCTGATGGTGAGTTTGCAGTGGCATGAATGACTGAATTTAGTAAGAAAAGTTTCTCTCAATTAAATAAATATAACTCCCTGTATAGATAAAGGGGTAGATCGTACCCTTTCTCTACAACTGCAGCATCTTCCTCTGTGAATGAACCATTCCGATTCAATTTTTTGTCAGGAGTAACGCGTTCCTTTGGGTTAGCAACACTTTACCGAAAGGTCGATGAATGGGTACTGATAGGAAAAGACCATCAGGCGCTCACATCTCTATTTCTTCATTCTCCGGTGGAGCAGTGCCGGATTCTGCATCCTGTGCATGCCCAGCGGCGGCGGAGGTAGAGCCCTCTGCTCTGCAGCACCGCCTCTGTCAGATGGGGCTCTTCCTCTGTAATTACTTACCAGAGGAAAACCACACTTTAGTATTTGTCTCTAAGATTAAACGCAGGCCCACTGGAACTAGTGAGACATAGAAATCGGCGATATAAAAGCTTTCATTTACAGCATCCTCGTTTCATGACCCAACACCACTGGCGTTGGCAGCTAATACAAAGTCAATGAAATAAAAGGCGTCTTTGTTATGAAAGATCGTAAACAGCCAAAACAGCTCAGATATGAAACGCTGATATACAACCAGAGATCTTTATCAGTTGTTGGTAAAATACAGTGGACAATCATGAAGAACCTGGGCAGAGGATGTTTGCATTGTACTGCAAAATAGACGATGGTTTAATTTCTGTGGCTTTCTCTTGGTTTCATTCCACAGGAGAAGGTATACCGTCTTTAGAAAGTGAGTTTTATCTCTAACTTTCCATTGTCAGGCAGTATTTCTTAAATGACTTACAAACTAGTTACCTTTCCCCTGGAAAATCTCGATTTCCAAATGATCATTAGCCCTCAGAAGCGTAACACAAAATAATGTTCTTACATAAGTGAAAAAAATTAATTCAATATAGCAGTCCTTCTTTAACACAAAGCTTCTTTTCATCCAGAGCTACCAGTGTTTCTGGAGGATTACTAAACACATATTACATGTTGAGAATGATTACTGTGCGTCCAGAAATTCAAGCCCTAATGAAAAATTCATCCAGAGTTTTATTTTCCAGAGAAGCCAGAGAACAGAAGTTCACCAGTTTCATTATATTTCAATGGCAATTGGCACGTAACTCCCACAGGCTTTTTGAAAATCTTAGCCGGAGGGTACTAACCTTCATGACACACCATAAACATGAGGAGAGTAGCCATTTGTTACAAAATAGATGGGTTTAGTTCTCTTTTGCCACAGGCACACTGAAAAAGGGAAAATACAACTGCCTTAGCCATATGTAACCACTGGTATTGTTACCAGCAAACCCCCCAAATATACCCTATTTACTCACGATGAAGAGAATCTGATGAAATCTTGGTGAAAAGTTCCTTCTTCCATCTTTTATACCACTCCACTCTGCTGCCTCTTCTTTGGCCAGGGGCCCTGTAGCCCATCAAACCCCGTTGCTAATTGCAGGCAACGAACTATCCTGCTGAACCCAGGTGCTACACACAGGCTGGACCGGGAAAAGGAACCTGTGATGTATTGCTGTTTCAAACCCCTATCATTTTGAGCAAGAAAAATAGGCATGTTAATTATAATATGCTAACTATATCAGCCTTGGAGTACTTGACGCAAATTTGTGATTAACTGTTTGTCTTTGCTATTTTTTAATTTTTTCCTCTTCTGTCAGCATGCCCCAGTGTAGCCAACACAAAGAGCTAAAGAGAAGCAGCAAGAGATGAACAAGCTATAACCTGTCTTCTTGTCCGAGCTCAGATTCCTCCTACAAATGGCAATCAGTACAAATAGATGATCACTAACTCACCTATAAATTCTTCCCAATAGACATTACATACAACAGGTTTACTAATCTCTATAGCTTAAAATATTCCCAATTTAGTCTGAATTACCTCCTGTGCTAAAAAAGCCCAGAAGATGAAGGATACTTGTGATGCATATTTATACACTTTTAATAGCCCAGGCAGTAGGGGAAAACTAATGAAAGTTCAACTTTCCATTTATTGTAGCAGATGTATTTAGATAGGTATGGTTATAAATTAAGATGTTGCCTACAATTAGTATTTAGCTATTAGACTGCCAGCTTTTTTATATAAGTATGTTTTATAACAGCTGTGCTAACTTTTGGAGAACTAGCACTCTTGTAAGTCTTTGGGGGCAGTTTATATTGTTTTTCCCTTTATACCATAAGCTTCTGTAAAAAATGTGTGTTCTGTTGTTCTCATAAATCTCGAAGCCCGGTAGGAATATTGTAAAATTGCAGTTCAGTGTTTAATGTTCATGCGAGTCCCATGGTATGGCTGATAAATAGTGGGGGAAGATGAGAAGTGCTGGTGATATGCCTTTATTACTAATGCTTCTTCTCCCTTATTGTAGATTAAAAACCTAACCCAACTGCTTTCAATTTTCTGCAGCTAATTTCTGCAGCTCACTGACCTTTCAGTATGTTGAGCTTTTTCCTTATCTGTATATCTTTGCTTTTATTTTTCAGGATGCTACACTGCTTTTTCTATTCCAGCCACCAAACTTGCCCCAATTAGCAATGCTTTCTCCTCTCTAGGTACTATATTGAGTGTGTAACACAGACCAGAAAGAAATGGCATGGAAAGAAACCTCATAATCACCCATCACTGGACACTTGTACCGAGTTTTAAAGAATAAAAAAATGTTGTATAGTGTTTTGGGATAGGTGATGTCCAACAGCCTGGAGAGCCAATGGTAAATCCCCAGTCCCAGGTCAGGTTGGGCTCAATCCTTCGGTGTGCCGAGCAAGAACCTGGCAGAAAAGGGTTATTTTCCAGCTATATCAGTTCCCCCTTTCTGCTTCTGTAAAGAGCTGGCTGTTCAAAATGAAGAGGGTGGCACGAGCTGGAAATAACTGGGTGATAGATATCGACTGGTTAAATTGGTGTAAGAAAACGCACAACGAACCACAGCTGTGGGTGCCATTGAGCTCAGGGTTAAGCGTTTTGCTTACCAAGAGTTCAGGAGAAATCCCTCCTAAGGAGACTTGTGTTGCGTACAAATTGGGCCAGGTGGTTATCGTGTCATGCAGAAGTGTCATACGGTATTTAATGCACAATGGGTTGAAGGTTCACATTTACTCTTGTTACTTTACGGATAGTGTTTGCATTAAATATGTTTTTCTGATGTCTTGATTTTAGAACATGTGATTAAAATATACCTGTGGTATCCCGTTGCTTAATTTGCAGTTTGATTAAAAATTATAGCTCAGTTTCACATACTTCATTTAGCAAAAATTACCGATAGATGGATTAATTTATGCTAATAAACTGTGTTTCGGTATCAGCAGTATTTCAGCTGTATGGGTTCTCTCTGGGTCCCAATGATCCGCTAATTTGACTGCTTGTTGTAATACATGTGTAGTTGCCTTGGAAAATTTATCTTGAACTGTTGCTTTGATTGTGCTTGGATTCATCTTAATCTCTTTTTTTTTTTTTTCTTCAGCTGTCAACTAAGCCTTAATCTCCGCAAGCTTCTTGCTTTGCTTGTTTACTAGTTTAAGTATTAATGAGCATTGTTTTACCGTGAGTGCTAATTGGTCAAGCAGTTTTCAAATTGTACTGTGCGCACAGTCCTTAGTTTAGATGACTTTGGATAAAGCAGGCAAATTAGGCAACTGAACGCAATTAAAGAGTTATATTTATTAAGTGCAGCCCCCCCCCCAGTCTCTCTCCTGCCATGGAGGGCAGGTGCCCTCCCGTGTTGTACCCTTCGGTTGAGTAAAGAAATCCCAAATAAATAGCAACACACTGCTCTGAATTTTCTTGGATGAACAGGCTTTTCCCGTTCAGGCAGTGATTGCTAACCTCTGTAGATGTCCTTTTGTTCTGTTATCCACACGTGCTATTTTCAAAAAGCTTATTTAATACCCTGGAATCTTAATGCAAACAGAAATTACAGTAGGTGTTTTGCAAGTAAAGAAGTCTCTAAAACTAGGGCTACTGGAATTTCCCTTCTGCCTCTTAATCAAATATTAAACATTTAAATGCCTAAATATCAATTTAAAAGCAAACTTCAGCTATATCTAAAACAGTGCTTTGTGCAGGCGTTGTGGAATTTAAAAGGACATGGAAAATCATCATCAGGGGAGAAACGAGTCCAAATCCCAATGTTAATTTTTTCCGTGAGACGTATAAGAATCCATTTCCAGATAACAAGCTGTCTGTGCTTCCCTGCTGAGTTCAGTTCAATGGGAGAAGCATCAAACCCCAGATTATCTATACAAAGCAAGCCCATTTTCAAGTTGTAATTTTTTAAGCGCGCATTAGTTAAAGCAGATCCATAATCCCCCATCAATATTAACTTTCATCCTGGGAAATGTACAAACCCCTTCATAAACATCAGGATTACTTCAGTCTGCTGTTTATTTTATCTGATGGAATATTAAAAATCAAATAGGGAAATGGTTTTTTTGCTTCACTGCCTGCTTTTGAAAATCAGATTATCTGATGACAAATGTTAAAAATCCGTGTGTGCCGTATTTGTGTGTTATTTACATTATTTGTGACTGTGCATTTCACAGGCCTTTGTTTAATGAATACCATTAATCAATATGACTTGAATATGTACATTCCATAGGTAAAGGGATCGGCAAGATTTCAGAAGCAGTAAAGCCCACCCAAAAGTTGCACCCCATTGAGGCACTTGAGCCTGGAACTGAATATACAGTTCGTCTAGTGACTAAGAATTGGGTTGATAACAATAGCATTTTTGAAGATGTAATTGAGACAAGGGGGAGAGGTGAGACATGAAACCCTTCAAGGTGATAAAGATTTATTTGGAATGTAAATAAATGTTGAGGTTACATCTTACGTTGTGCAGTGAAAGTGTCCCAAAATCATCATTTTGTTGTGTGATTTTTAAGTTGCCCCAAGTTGCACTCGAATCCCAAGGGCGCGTAAACGCATCCCTGGTTCTCGGCTGAGTCCTGTGCTTGACGAGACGCACAGTAGCCTGGAACAATTACAGTCCTTTAAAAAACAGTTTTCCCTCTTATGTGATTTCTGGAAGGGTAGTCCTGTGATATAATCCATTTTAAGTGTGCCAGTCCAGTGGTTTGCGTGTAGCGGGTGCACTTTTAACTCTATTTCTTTCGCAAAACTGCTTTTGCATGAGAGGCTTAACAATTCTCTGTTCAGCTTTCCTATTTGGCATTAATCCTTTGAGTCAACTACGCTCTCGGAATTACCTTTCCGAAATGTCTGTGTTGTGCCTTGTAGCCTGCACATTCCCCTTAAGTCTAAAAATGTCACGCTCTGGACATATCTCTGTCTTGTGTTTCTTTAAGTTGAACACCATAAGCAGTGGTAGTCTGATTCAATTAAGATTCACTGAAGAAGATGTTATGTATTCATGTTATAGTAGGGTGATGTCCTTTTCCTCTGATTAATTTTCTTTTTTTTTTTTTTCCGCTCCTCTTCTGTTTCACAAAGCCTATGCTGGCATTTACGATGGAATTTCCACCCAGGGGTGGTTTATTGGACTGATGTGTGCCATCGCTTTGCTCACCCTACTGCTGCTAACTATTTGCTTTGTCAGAAGAAATAAAGGAGGAAAATATTCAGGTAAATGGATTTATTGTCTTTTCGCTATGTTCGCATGTTAATAAGAAGCATCCTTCAGACTTTTATCTCTGGAGGCTGCAAAGCCGCAAGCAGAAACATCCAATTAGGATTCGTAGCTTTTGATAAATATCCGCAGAATGGATTCTAATGAATATAAGTGAAGCCGTGCTCTCTGGGTGAGATAGCGCTGTGTGCTGGTCAGAGATCTTGCTAAGGCCTTTGATGCTTCTCGTTGAATCTTCCCATATTTAATCCCCCCGTAGAGCCAAGGTCCTTCACCAGCTGCACTTCTGAGCCTCCGTTGGCTGGGCTACCTGCTCGCTTTCCACCTGATAACTGCTGCTTGACATACTGACAGGACGTCCGTGGGTACATGCTTAAGAGTAGAGTATTTTGCTAAAAGTAATTCTGTAGTTTTTAAAGCAATGAGTAAGGATTTGAGTATATATAATTAAATATAGATCTAGTTGCCCAGAGAGGTGGTAGATGCCCCGTCCCTGGAAACGTTCAAGGTCAGGTCGGACGTGGCTCTGAGCAACCTGATCTAGTTGAAGATGCTCATTGCAGGGGAGCTGGACTGGATGGCCTTTAAACATCCCTTCTCAACCCAAACTATTTGATAATTCTATAAATACTTGCTAGCTTTCTTAAAACTTAGGGAATGGCCCCAAACCCTTGGTGGAAGCATGCTGGTTGTGTCCAGCCAGACATGCAGGGCGAGCTGCTGCCCTCCGGGTTAGTCCGTAGGTGATGACAGGCGGTTTTCCCATTGCACCTGCGAAAAGAAAAGTCCACGGCGGAACATGGCATACAGATCTGTGCTTTATTTTATTTGTACAGTGAAAGAAAAAGAAGATTTGCATCCAGATCCCGAAGCTCAATCAATAAAAGATGAAATCTTTGGGGAATATAGGTAAATAGGACCTGCTTTAACAAGCATTTGTGTTTGTTGGGGTTTTATTTGTTCCAGATGTCATCAGTATTTAAGACATTTTTATAGCATGCAATTAATGCTATTTTTCACTTTCAAAGGAAACCTCGTAGGAGTGGATAATAGTAGGAATACAAAGGTATATCCAGTATACTCAAATCCATCCAGTTTGGGATATAAGTAAATGTTGATGTATCCGTGGTTATTTTTCACTTTTTTTTTTTTTATTTATTTATCATTGTATGAATAATGTAAATATATATGATAATTTGGGTTCCTGCTGTAATTTCCAATTGAAAGACTTTTGCGCCCTCCGTGGGTTTCTGAAACCCAGTCGGGCCAAAATCGTGTAATATGGGGAATGTTCATTTTGTGGAAGAAAACAAAGAAAAGTTTGAAACACAGCAAGAAATGGCAAAAGCCCAAACAAACCTCACTACAGAAGTTTCTGTAGGAGAACTGAAATAATCACTTTGGCAGCTTTAAAATAACTAAAGCTTACAATATTCTGTAACTGTGGTATGAAGAAAAGTACATCACTATAAGACTGCTGGAAAACTGGTGTCACTGGCCTGAAGGGTGTAAAATTTCCCTTGAAATCCAACTTATATATACTACATTATTTGTACTGGAATAGGGGGTTTTTTTTCTGCATAATTTCATCTTTATTTAATTTTTAATGCTTTCTAATGGGACAAATATTTAGAAAGGTAAGAAAGTCCTGAGGTTAATAACTTTGACCCCCTCCTTTCCCCTCAAACGCCAAACTTCTCTTTTTTATAAATAGAAATGCCATGTATAGAAAAGTAGACAAATTTTTTACTGTATTGATTATACACATTATTGGTTATGCTGAAGAGGTAAAGTTCAGGTGCATTTCTCTCTCATTCCTTAGCGTTACCAAAGCTTTGACACTGAGTTGGCATCAGCAAGGGCCGTAATTGAGTAATTATTACCTAGTTCAGAGACCTAATTTGGTTTTTTTGTAATCTTTTAATCTGTGTTCCCAGTCCCCCCAAATATCCTGTTCAATCAGGAGAAGTCAGGCAGTTTTCGTTCTTCTTCTGTGATGCCATTAGAAGGCACGGCCGGTGGAATTTCCTCTTTTTCCGGAATTTTGGTGGTGGGCCTGTCCTTTTTCATTAAATTGCCATTGAACATATGCTGCATATGGGCAGATACAGACACTCTGATTCTGCTTTTGTTTTTCCCTGTTCCTCCCTTTTAGAAACTCCATCAGTTATAGTAAGATAACAGGAAAAAGAATGTAAAAACAGAAAATAGCCCCTTTGTTAGTCATCTAAAATCAAATAAATGCTCACAAAGCAGTAAGATACAACCTAAAGCTGATGCCTTGTCCCACAGCTTTACGTCAGTTCACCCACCCACCTCAAAAGAAAAATGAAATCAATAGTCCCTGAATATTGTCCGCTGTCTTATAAAATGAAAATGTCTCTTTCTATAAGGTGCCGAAGACTTGACACCAGCACTGATCGCTGGAACGGGTCCCTCAAATCCTTTCCAGTATCTCCTTTTCTTTCCCCTTCACTTTCTGTCCATTCTTCTGTCTGTCCAGGGCAAAAAGGGAAAAAAACAAAAGACAGTGTAGTTTTCATTGATGTTTGGCCGTTTTAACCAATCCCATTTTTGTGATAACCACAAAGTCGTGTGTGTGGGGAGTTCAGGTTGGTGTGCATGACCGGTTTGAGGTGCACCAGACCAAACAGGACTCATGGGGTCAGATCATTCTCAACGTACAACCCACATAGAAACGTTTCCCTCGCTCTTCCCTCCTGCTGCTTTCTTGCACAATAAAAGAGCAGTTTCCATGCTGGCAATTAAAAGCTGGATTTTTGGAAAGGCATTTCTTTGTTTTGTAGTGACAGCGATGAAAAGCCGCTGAAAGGCAGCCTCCAGTCAATTAACGGGGACATTAAAGCCACTGAAAGTGCTGATAGTCTGGTAGATTATGGCGAAGGGGAGCATGGGATGTTCAATGAAGACGGTTCATTTATTGGAGCTTATTCTGGATCTAAGGAAAAAGGATCAGTCGAAAGCACTGGGAGTTCTACGGCAACTTTTCCTCTCCACGCCTAAAATATAAGCAAGAATGATTCATGTTTAATTGTGATATTTATCCCGATTAGTACTCCACAGTTACCACATGTGATTGGAAGCAGGTTGCCAATTGAGCCAGTCCAGGGCTGTGACATCCAGGTAATATAAAAATAAGTCACTGCCACTAAAAGATGATTTTCCATCCTAATTTCTAGGTGTTCTCTTCTAATTAAAACAAAACAATTCTTTACTATACAAAATGTCTTACTCGGTCTTACCAAAACAGAATTTCTCGGTGTTACATCTGTGTACTTAACTCCTACTCCCTGTATTTCTTAGGTTTGGAATATGTTTCTCTGCATAGTATTTTTTTTTCCTGTATGGCTGTTGTCACTTTGTACATACATTTATTTGTAGTATTCCCTCACGTACCGGGGCCTCGGCATTGTAGAGGTAGTAACACAACAGGAAAATCAAACAAAACCAACAAAGTGACACAATGCATCCTACTGAGAAAAATGATAATTTAAAATAGTGGAGAAATATATTCTATATATTGTATAATTTTTCATAAAGAGATAATCTCCTTTGCTTATGATACACTAAAATTACTTCAGTGGTTACAGCTGACTGCAGTTACCAATACTTAGAGATGCAACTTCATCCACAGAAAAATTGTTCTTAAAAGACAAAGCTCTGGCTTTGTGGATGAATCTTCTGTCCAGTAGCTGGCACTATTTCCTTAAATAAGTTAAGCTGCAGTATCTTTCCTGTGGCAAGGCAAAACAGGGTTCCCATCCACTGTCATTAGAAAGCATTTTAATTTGTTTTCCCGAGTCTCTGCAAGCCGCATTTCTAAGCAGAATGCTTGTTGTCTGTCTCATATCTGTATATTTGTGCGCTAGCATACATTTCACGGAGGCGTTGTACATATGATATTAATATTGACACAAGTAAAAATCAGCCTTGTTTTATTTTGAAATGAGACATGTTGCTAGCATGAGTCTGTATAGCTGTGTAGGAATGAATAGAATTGCTTCTCAATATGAGTTTGGACCAGCAAAACTAGTTTTCAGATGGAGTTGTGTGTATTCCAGTCATATGAATCTCACACCTTGCTAGTATCGCATAAAATGGACCTACCTGACTTTCAAGAGATCGTTTATTTTCAAGCTACTCATTGTTAAATAAACAAAAGCAGAAGCAAAGAGAAAATACTATGGCATAGTTTCTTTTATATTTTGTTTACTGAACGCTGGTTTAAATCTGGTTCTTTTCTTTGCCTCTCCAACACTAACTCAGCAAAGCTGTACAGCACATTTTTTTGGTCTTTTTGTATTGGAATCTCCTGAACTTCGTTAAAAGCATTTGTATTTTTGAATACGCTTATTTGAGTAGAGTATCAATATGGCTTCATTTCTTCTTGCACTTACAAATGACTGCCACTGCAATTGTAATATTTTTAAAATAGTTTGTGCCGGAGGAATAGATCCTAAAAGCCATTTTGCATCGTGGTGGTAATTAGGCAAATATCCCCACTGGCTCCTTCGTGCTCTCCATTACTTCAATGGAAGAAAGAGAGGAAGCAAGAATTACTCACATGGTTACGAGTTTCCTGTAACGGCTACAACTAAGCCCCGTTAGTGGCCCACAGACATGCAGGTTGTTCCCAGCAGAAAGGCCACGGTTGGTACGCGGCTCACCTTACGCTTGGGCTGCTCCCCAGCACTCACCCATTTCTCAAAGCGGTAAATGGCCTTTGGTGCTCGATGCTTCTGCGCATCTCTTCCTCCTTTTTTAAAAAAATTTTAGCTTGTGAAGGCCTTCCATGTAGCCTCTAGTTGGGAAAAGCAACCCCCAAATGGCCAGCCCAAACCCCGCGGTGATGCCGTGTGTGTATGAGTATAAAAGGGTGAGTGGAAATCTGTCCTGAGTCAAAAACCGCCCCGCTCCATGTCGGTGACCCAAGTCATTCACTTTTTATTATTTATGAAGTTTTATTTTCTGTATTTCACTCAATCCAAATGCTGAAAAAGTCCGATGTCATTTGAAAAAAAATCTTCATTTTTGAAAAGAAGGGAGTGCATAATTGGCGAAATGTGAAAATTGGCATCTCATCAACATTCCCCACCAGAATCTTTATCTGCTGGCCCTTGTCTGCTGCAGTCCAAACCAGATAAAGTCTGAGAACTGATGAGGCTCGTGACAACCTTTGATGCAAGCTTCGGGCTCTTTTTAATGCATTTCCTTTAGGAATCGACTGCACTAGCGCATGCTCAAGGGTCTTTGAGGGGAGGGCTGGGAAGGGCTGTACCGGAGCCCAGCAGAGCTCTCCCGGACACCGACTGGGGCAGAGCATCCCAGCGGGGGAGGCTGGATGTGACCCATCCGCAGTCCCAGCCCTCCGTTTTCATGGACTTTGGGTCGCTGCAGATCAACCAGACTCATTGTCCCAGAAAACGCCGATGTTAAACAGACACAAATTTCAAATCTTATTAGTGAGTGTCAAATTATCGAATAATGAATATAAATCCCCCGTGCTATCACTTGCTCTGTTGCTGCTAAGAGATGTTTATGACATTCCTGTGATGTGCTACTCATCTGCACTGGTGTGAGTGCTTTTTCTATTAAAATTTTAATTCAGATCCTTAAATCTTAATGTTGGTGTTTCATGATGCCTCAGGGCCTAAAAATCATTGAGTGACAAAAAGATGTGCGATGGAATTTGTACGGTGCACGCTGACTTTTGAGGAATATGCCCAATGAATATTAGACAACTGGCTAAAACTCCCGGGGAATCTCACTCACCTGAGCTTTTTTCTCTTTCTCAATCATTTATTTTCCTTTTTTCCCTTCCCATTGGGGTTTTATTTTCTGTTGTAAGGGTACTGCTCATACAGTGTAGCTTGGAAAGTGCAGGACACTAATGGGTTTTTAGACATTTGCTTGCAAAAGTAAACCAACAGAGCAAGCTCACATTTTCCTGAGCAGTTTTTTGTCATTGTCTCTGCATTTTTTCTCTAGGGCCAGTCTGTTACAGGTGAGAGGATGCGTGGCCATGTAGGCTGAATAAAAATTATCACCAACTGTACTGCAGTTCTGAAATAGTACATTAAATCCAATAACTTTTTTAAAAAAAACAAACAAACAAACTCTGGCCAGGAGTGTTTATTAAAATTAGTTGAGGGCAATCTGTGGTGATTTCATTAATTAATACCTAGCAGGGAATTTCAGGCTGCCTGCTGGGAGGAGGGAGTCAGGGACGGCCAGACCGTGTCGGATAGGCAGTTATTAATTGTGCAGTGCCATGGCTCTTGGCTTGGTTACAGCTGGTTATGACTCGCCATTACATTCTGCTGGCCGTACAAGTGTGAGGGGGGGAAATGACACTTTCAGATTCGATATGTCAGTCAATCTGGGATGCAATTTCATCCGGCAAGGAGGAAGCATTTCCCTGGCCCCAGGAATCCTGGCTTGCGGATTTAAGCAGCCTCCCCTGGAACAAGAGAGGGGTGGCTGTTTCTCAAAAAGTTGTGCGGTTCTGACTGTGTGTAAGATTAAGCAAATAAAATCAGCTCCTCCTAATTAATGGGAAAAAACCCAACCCTGTGTGCTAGCTCCCATGCAAGTGAGCCATTTGCAATTCACAGAGCAGCGTACTATTGATTTAGTATGGATTGAAATCTCAGACCTAAGTTTTTATTAAAAAAAAAAAAATATATATGTAATGTAATTGCACAATCAAGAACTTGTAGGAATGGCCCCAGATTCATTCTCTGGCAAAATTTGGGGACTGAGTCTCAAGAAATCCTCGCTTGCACTTGTCTCTGCTCTTCAGCGGGGATAACGGTACAGGATTGGTAACGAAACCCTTCTGGGGCTGGGTCTTTAGGAACAGCAGATTTAGGAACCAAATCCGAAAATGACTTTCCCCTTGGATAAAGATGTGACTGTACCTACAATGAATTAAAAAACCTTCTTTGTAACGGAAGTTTTAATTGTATCCAATTAGCATATAATTTAATGACTTATGATATTTGTTCTGTTGTGTTATTATTACACTAATTTTAATGAGTAGCTCTTTTTCTAACTACTTCCATTGACTGAATGGGTCAGATCCAATGCATGAGAGGTTTTAATAAAAGTTTTCACGCCAGTGTTATTTTTGAGATGAAAACAAATACTAGCACAATCTTTCTATATAAAAAGGTGGGGGATTTTAACAGTAATTCCACATTCAGTTTTGTAAACTAATGGTAGAATAAAATTCACTGATCCTTGTGTGCTTCTGAAAGGAAATCTCATCGTGATTTTTTTATAGTCATTATTTTATGGTTGAGTGGTAAATCTAGATTATTTTACATACCTATAAGAAGTAAAGAAGGGAAATTCTTCATGGCAAGAGTATTTCCTTTGTTTGACAATGGATCAAGCCCTCAGCTGCATCTCTGTTAATGTTTAGGATTTCAATGTAAGGCGTATGGAACCGCGTTGGAGTACCAGGACATGTTTACATTGCAGCTCCGTATCCTTCATGTCAAAGTCTCAAGTGATCTGCACTGATTAGTTCCATTTTCAGGCAGGAACCAGTAGGTGGGTTTGAGCCAAAGCATACTGTCTGTTTCGTTTTTTATTATTATTATTACTTTGAACAAGATACTTTGTAATTTCATGAGAAAAGATCAAAGCAAATGTGGTGTCACCGTTATGATGTTACTTTTGGAGCTAAATGTTAGCGTGCATTTATTAAAGTTTAGAGAAACGTGTTGTACTGTAGTTGCTGTTTGTATCATGCATATGTGCACGTATGGTTTTAAAAGATATTTTCATTTTACATGAAATACAACTTTGCTAATAAAAGTTTGACTTGATGTAATCTTCAAATGCCTTAGCTGTAATCAGCAAGTTTTTCTTTTGGTTTTTTTTTTGGGGTTGTTTTCTTCTCCTGATACCATTTCTTTGTTGGGAATCTCTTTTAATTGTCATTAATAGCTTATGGTCTGTGGTGGGTTTTCTTGGCCCCGCACCAAGGTCGAGCTGCCCTTGGCTTCTGCTGGGACTGGACACCAGGGACAAACAACCACCTAGATGTGATCTACACCAATGCAGGGATGAACCTGAACGGCAAACACCCTGAGTTCAAATGCCTCATTTATTTCATGGTATGATCATCTCCTGGGTTGAACTATGGTCCTATATAATGTTGGCATCTATGACATGCTTTATATACTCTGTGTCGGTTAACATCACATAAGCGCCCAAGCACACAGAGCTTTAAGCTAAGCGACATGTGAAATACCCGCAAAAATAACGTTATCCAGTATTAAAATACACTTAGCCATGAAATGGAATAAAAAAGCTCAACGTGCCAGGCATGAACAGAGGTGAAAGGAGCTGATCCAGCTATACGTGATAGAATACGGCTATAAAGATTAGTAGGGTGAATTTCCACTCCTCTTCATTAAAGATCAGCAGAATAATGGAGATTTTATAAATATCCAGGTGCCTAGAAACCCAGTAATACTCATTCTTTTCTTATCCCTTAGTTAGGGAAAACTCCATTTATGCTGAAAGTCTCAAATCTGTATGTATTCGTTATATAGAAATACAACAAATGTTCTTTGTTTGCCAAGGAAAATAGGAAAAGAGCTAAATACCTTAGTTCTTTTGTTACTGAGTATTAAAATGGTCATCCTGTCTTCCATGCCCCACCACTCTTCAGTGTTATATGATTTCTTTCATTCCACTCTGCCTGTCCATGGAGAAGGGTGAACAGGCAGGACCCACAGGGGGACACCCATCCGATACCTGAAACAGCAAAACTGCCGCTACTGAGGACAGCAAACAAACCCATGACAGCTGATATTGCTGCAAAATCCTTTTTTTTAAAAAATAAAAAAGGTATTTAACAGAAATTTGAAAGATCCAGGCAGTGCTCAAGTGTGAGACAGATTGCTCACGCAGAGAGTAATCCCTGGCTTCCAACGCTGGCGTGGTGTCTGTGCTATGGTAAGAGTATTACGCTCAGTGAAAGAAATGCTCTTCTACATCGGGTTTTTTCCCTCATGTTTTTAGCTATTTCACTTTAGCAGGAAGGTTTCAGGACTTTTTTTTTTTTATGCATTCTTCACCTACAAGAACTCTTGAATACATTCAGTGCAAGTGCAGAAACAAGTAGGACTGTGCGAACTAGCCTTTGCCTTTCAGGAAGGCATCAAGGGCATCCCAAGTTATTTTTATTATTATTCTTATTCTGGAATAATGAGATTTACACTGTTCTCGATACCATAATAGAGAGAGAAAGTCTTACAATCATGTGCTTCACTGGAGTGAGAATAAAGATGCTGCTGCCACCCTCAGGTGCATGGGCTGCAGATCCCAGCTCTCTGCATCCCACCACCTCTGCTGGCACCCAGCCGACAAATCCCCGAGCAAGACTTTAAGGAGGAATTATGGAACCAATATACCTTTAATTGATATTTGTCTTTGAATACCAAGTTGGTGTTATTGGCACTATTCTAGGGGCAGAGCATTATTTCTAATTTTCAAATATTTCATTCTGTTCTTCAGTATTACAATGAAATGTCATCAGTTTTGGACTTTTACCGTCTGTTAATAAGCTTGAAATGTGGAGAAGTCAGTCTGTCACCCCGCGCAAATACCAGCAGTCTCACTCGTTGGAAACGCGTGAGCTCTGCAGCTTTATAAGCCTCATTTAACAAGACCTGTGTGTTGTTTTTGCCATGCTCAAGGCCCTGATGGCGTCACTGAGGCCACATCCCCATTTGATGTGGCTCAACCTGCCACAGAAGAGCTGTCCCACCCCATCGCTGCCTGGAAATACGGGTATTTCTGTAAAAAACCCACCCTGTCCCACTGCCTGGCCACGCAGTGCCCAGCTGGCAGTTCCTGCTGTGCCTCTCCCTCTCGCAGAGCATCCCTGCAGGCGCGGGACCGTTCCCACCTGGCTGCAGGACCACAACACTCTTTGCACATGAAAAAACAAACCTTGCCTGTAGAATTTATACTGTGTGGCTGCACATCCAGCCCAGCCTGGGGCTTGCAGCATGGTCCTCCCCATTTGCTTGGGACATCAGGGCAGGAGCATTTCAAATCAGAACACATTTAGCAGTACATTTTGTTTGGGGATTTTTTTTTTTTTTACTTTGACAAGCTGGTCTTGCTGTGGAGTTCCACAGCTTGGTGTTGCTGTGCTTTTTCAGCGTGTTTGCAGCACTCGTTGATTGAAACCTCTGGAAACTGGTGGCTTTGACAGCTGCTCTTCACCTGGGCTAGAGGTGCGAAGCAGTCGGGGTGAGGAGGAGTGGGAAGCCGTGGGCAGCCATGGGCAGCGCTGCTCTGCTCAGCATCTGCCGGGGGTACGTGCTGTGCCCATTCCTGCAGCCAGCAGCGTTCAGCCAGAAGAACTGGCTCATTTCCAGTTGCTCCTCCTGAAGGAAATGACATACAGGTGGTACCTCTTCACTAATTACCCTGGTAACAAATCAGAAGACTTTCCTTCCAATCTGGGATGCAGTTACCTTTATTGCTATAAAGTGTTTCCATCACCTCTTGATGGATGAGGAAGCCTTGCAGGGGTGTTACAGCTCATTCTGAGAGCAGGACTGGGGGGTGGGACCATGTCTTCCATGTGTTTGCAGAGACAGAGGTGGAGGAGGCCCCACGGCTGTGGGGAGGTGACCCAGACACCCAGGTGAGACCACACCAGTGCTGGGAAAGTGGGATTGTTACTGCTTTTTCCTGAAATAGCAGCATGGGAAGGTCAGGAGGCCTTGCTGGGAGATGTGTGAGGCTGCGATCCCTGACAAGGGGCTTTGCTGCACCACGGCTGGTTTCCAGCCTGTGCTGTGGGGTTGTCCCCTTTCTCCTGGCTGGATGATGTGTCTGGTCTCCTGTGTTACTTCTGAAGTGGGTCTGTTGTTATCCCCGAGGGTGCACAGCTGCCTCTCCTGTGCTAACTGCATGTAGGTCTTCTTCCTGACTCCCTGTCAGGATCTGCCTGTGGTGATCCCTCAGTTCCCTGGTCCCTGGCTTAGAGAACTTCCAGCCTGTTTGTGTCGGTGCTGCATTGGTGCTTCTTCCTCACTGTGCAATTTTCTAACCGCCTGTAGCCTCCCTCATCTCTTCAGTGTGGAAAATGTGTTCCATTTAGAGGTGCGCCTGTGATTTTTGAAACTGTCATGGGTCATGATGTCTGAACTATTCCAGATTTTTTTTTGTATGTGTATTTGTGGGGTTTTTTTTAAGTTTAAAAAAGTTTAAAACTTTTTTTTTTAATTAAAAAAAAAAAAAGGTGAGAATAATCTGCAGTTTTTAAGATTCCATGTAATAAATGCCCATTTCTGGGAGAGGAGAGACTCACGGGGGACTGTGACCAGTGCCACATCCTGCAGCTCCATCATGCAGGGTGCGTGACCCAGGGAGCACCCGGATGGGCACCCGGGGGAATGCGGCCCTCGATGGAAAGCAGAGGGCTGATGCTGAGGATTTAGCTGAAGACAGAAACGCTTTGTCCAAAACGGTTCTTGCTTTCTCCTCCGGGTGATGTAGAGAAGATCTGTGCAGGCGCTGAGGTCCTCACCAGCGTGTCACTGGTGTGGAGACCTTCCTGAGCCTGCTTCTGGTGCAGGATTCAACCCGGGAATGACTCGCGTTGCTACCTTCTGCGCGCTTCTGCCACGCTGCATCTCTGCGGGGGCTGGACACACGGCACTTGAGACTGCTTACGTTGTGAAGTGAGTGCTTGTTATGATTATTTATTAAATAATTAAAAGCACAAATGCAGTTCCTAATAAAAATAAGCTTACCATGTAAGAGGGATGTTATCCTTTGTGACTTCAGGCAGTCATCGTTCTGAGCGTTTATTTTCCTCTAAGTGGCAATTTATAGAAAACATGCATACAAGAAAATAGCTGGGCTATTTAGACTGACAGTGGAGTAGCAACTTCCAATAGAGCAGGAGTTCTGGTTAATTATTTATAATTAAGGAAAGAGTACACTTTTTCCAAACTCAGCATGGAACCGAGAGACCACTAAGTAAATAAATTTACATGAAGTGCAGTGAAATCAGATCATTTGACACACTAATTTGCCTAATGTGGAAAAAAAAAAAAAAACAACAAACTTTAAAAAAAAATTGTTGAGGAAAAATAATTGTCACAAAGCGTAGTGTCAGCAAAGGGGTCTGGAAGTGGCAATGACAAGTGGAAGGGGAATACCTCTGGAACACAGGTCTTGAGGAGTGCTGTGGGATGGGGGAGCGGGAAAGAATCATGGCAGTTATTGAAGGCACTTGTTTTCATTGTTTCTTCATAAGGAGTAACTCAAGTGATTTTCTTCACAAGTTTTTTGGGGGGGATTTTTTTGGTGAAAAATGGTTTATTTCATGTCCCATCACCATCCCTTGTTGAGGATTTTAATTTTTCTCAATATGTTTCTTATTGAAAAATTATGAAAAATTTTTCTTATGAAAATGAAATTTTCTTATGAAAAATTTTTACTTAAACAACCAAAACCATTTACTTTTTTTTTTTTTTAAAATGACATTTTTTTAACCACTCCGAGTATGCAGATGAGATAATTCTCGTGGTTGCTGTCGCAATGCCTCTTAGCTGCCCTGTTTTATGTGTTTTTCTGGCTTTTTCTGCATGTCGTTAGTGCTGAGCTGGGCTGGGCTCGGCCGTGCTGCTGCTGCTGCTGCTCTCCGGCGCAGGGGTTCGTTCTCCCAGGGCAGCAACGTCTCCATGGGTTTACCTAAGTCTGACTTTTCCAAACCTCACAGCTCCTGGAGTCCCAGGACTGCAGAATTATGAATAATAGGGAGAACTTCACTGTTCTGTTTTCAGATTGTTTCAACAGGGGGGAAAAAACAAATAAATACAGTCTACCTCAAGGAATAAAGGTCATCAAGCTCAGACTGTGATTTATTGAGAATTTTACGTTTCGGATGTTTTATTTTTTTTAAAGAAATAGTTACAAAAAAAGCCCAACGCACCAACCTTGTGGAACTCTGAAAGTGTGAACCCATGAACCGAAAGGTTCAAAAAACCAAGGGGAATGGAAGAACGACACACTAATTCTTTGGATATCCAGGACTGTGAAACTGTGCCTGGCTCTGACTCTCAAACTCGAGAGTTTAAAAGTCTGAGTGAGAAGCCCATGTTTTGACTAGTTTTGGCAAACCTCATAAAAATATGCATTTCTCAGTCCTATTATTTATGAGTTTAAATTTGCCTACACCTCTCCTTGCCAAATGTTCTGAACACTAAAATTTTCTCACATCTGCAATTTAAGTTTCCTGTTAAGGAAAGGAAACTTTAAACTCAACCGGCTCGTTTCGTCAGCCTGTTATCAGTGCCCATTGTTTTTTCAGGTTTCTGTCATTTTGACAAGATGTAGCTGAATCCGCTCCTTCTTATAATCAAGATAATAACTACTAAAAATTGATGGATTTTGTTGCAGTTGAAAATACAGACTAATTCTCGCCATAATTATCAAGTCTTTAAATGGTAATTGCACACTGCTACCATCTATCTGCTGTCAAATTTATTTCAGTAATTGACCTCCTAGTCCAGGAATTAGAGACAGCCTTTGATTATTGGTTCAATTAGTCTTAAAGCATCATGTCTTTTTTTTTTTTTAAGGTATTTTAGTTTTCCAGCTAGTCAGAGGAAGTTCCAAGACTGTGGCTAAATAGTTCTATCAGTACCTGCTGCGTCTCACTTTAACCGGTGTATATAGACATATTGATGAGGTTTTTTGATGAGAAAGTATTGAGTGGCTTTGTGCTTTTTTGGGGGTTTTTTTAGTTTCAGTCTTCATTTTTCTTGGGCGAGGGGCTGGGTTTTACTGCAGTGGTGGAGCCCATAGCTCTTTTCTGACCAAAGGCAGCCCTTTGGCTGTTCTGAGTGATGTGGTGGGGCCGAGCCGAGCTCTTCCCATCGGGGCTGGGGCACCACTTCAAGCAGCCTTCTGGTTCCTTCCAGGAAAAAAAAATAAGGAACCAGGTCTAGGTCCCATAGACTCTGTTGTACTCTCACTTTCCAATATGAGGAAGGCAGAGAGAAGAATATATATTTTCTAGGATCGTTATTATAACAAAGGCTTTACGTGCAAAATGAGCTGGGCTTGGTTCGGGGGAATGGAAGAAAAGAAATACCGTGGTTTTGACATCCCCAGCTGTGCGGAGGTGGAGGAACATGTGCAGCTTCATTTGTTTCTTGCTTTTGTACAGTAGCGCCATGGATTTACATGACAGTTTTTGGTCTGATTTTACTGATGTAAATGAAAGAAGATGCATGTCAACAAGGGCCAAAAATAAGTGTGTGTTTTCTCTCTTGTAATTTATTAACTATTTAGGTGATTATATTTTTTCCCTTTAAAAAAGGAATTAAAGTCCTTTATTGGGAGCATGCTGGTTTCTGTGGCAGTGCTTATGTTGTAGCTGGGAGAAGAGGAGGGAGATTAATACGGAGAATAAAACTCACGTCCAAGTGAAGTGTCCATGCAAACACCATGCAAGTCCAGCTTAGACTTTCCAGCTAAATTAATCACTGACTTTAGGTTGTATGTGTAAAGGTGGATTTTAGACAAAGCCATGCCTGATAAGCAGCTGAAAGGACAAAGAGATTTGAGGCGGAATTAAATCAGTATTGGACCTGATCTTGCCACGGAGGGAGGAAAAAAAAAATACTCTGGTGGTTTTAAACCTGCCCTTCCCTCCCTTCACCAAGCTCCTTTCCCCCACGTTAGCACTTCCCCCCCCGCCCCTTGCACACTTTCCCCATGGAAATTCAGCATATTCCATCAGCTTGCCTGGGAATATATTTTTCTGCTTTTGTTGCACATACACAAATGAATGTTCACGCAGCAATGGATGAACATGAATGAAATGAAACAGAATCCTGTTTTCTGGTTTCCACCTTAAGATGAGTAGTAAGCAATAAAATAAAATAAAAAAATCTTCCCCTGTATGTAACAGATACATGATATAGACTGAAAAAGTCTATTTCTTTACAGTGATATTTTATTCGGTTCTACCTTAACTTTAGTCGTCGTTATGAGGCATCCCTAAGTTACACTTTTCGATGCACATCCCTCCAGCCTGGTAATGAGCGCGGTGCAGCGCTGCCATCCTTCACGCAGCCATCTTCTGCAGACCCAAACATCTGCTGGGGATGCAAACAAAAGTCACGCTTAGCTTTTTAATTCCAGATGATCACCGTTTGATAACTTCTCCTCACAAGAGCAAGCAACTGCTAAATATAAACAAATGCAGCCCGGAATTTCACATTCTGCAGTATTCACCTGGCGTTTCCGCTCCCTGCTATTATCCCAAATCCCTTCTGTTCTTTGCCAGTCGGAGCAGAGAAGCAAGTGTTGCTGTGGTTACACCGGGGAAATAGGCAGATGCTCCAACATGCACGATGGCTCTTCCAGGAAATGCTTCAAGATAATTACAAGTAGCGATTGTGCCAGGGATATTGCTTGTTCCTCTGTCTCTTCAGATAATAACTTTTATAACCTCCTTGGCTGTGTCCCCTGGAAGGATTTGAGGACATGGTGATTATAAAAAGTCACCTGAGACTATAATTTCCCTGTGCCTTCTCCATCCTGGACTGAATGACAGCCTTCCCCGCACCTCAATGACCTGCACTCCAAGTCTCTCGCCTCCAGTTCTTGAGCTTTAACTGTATCTCAGCATCTATTTTTTTTTTTATTCTTGAAACTTTTGCCAATTGAGGATTTAAATCTAGACCTTCAGAACAGCTAAAGCAGCCGAGTCCAGTGCTTTGCTGCTGCCTAACCTGCAGATGCACTTTGCCAGTATCAGGTTGATGGTTGGACTCGATGATCTAAAGGTCCCTTCCAATCTAGATGATTCTATGACTCTGTTTGACATCGGTGGGTACATAGGCACAGCTGGATTTTAACACTAAACTTTACCACCTCCCAGTAGGTCCTTTTACAAATCTCTTGCTCTTAACGATGCAAAGCACCTCGCGCATGAGCTGGAGGAAGGATTTCCAGTGGAGTTTGCCTGTCTCCTCGTGGCTTCGCTTCTGCAGGTATGACCAGGGCAGACCTAATTGGATACTGAGGCAGATGGATGTTGGTCCATGTTCTCCTCCAGCATACTTGTACTGGTGGGACTGGGCTTCCAGCAGAGTAGCCTGGGAGTGAGGACCCTGTGAGAGGAGGTGGGACACAGAGACCTGACCCCCCTGAGGCTGGAGATCCCTTTACGAATGGGTGCTCCAGCCAGCGCAGGTGGGCAGCAAGAGTGGGGTGCTTTAAATAAATGAATCCCATAGCAAAAAACCACATCCTTTAGTCTGATTTCAGTGTTATTTGCTACACTTGCCTAGAGGTAAAATGCAAAAGCTCCAGAGAGGCACAAGATTTTAAGATGGGTGAAAGGTGTCTTGAGCATCCGTGTTCCCTGTGTACTGGGACCTGGTTCCTACCAAGGCTATGAAGGGATGTGCCCACATCTGTCCCAAAATGTTTGTAAGGAGTCCAAGCATCATACCTAAGCTTGAGAAAACAGTGATGAAAATGCCTTCTCTCCCTCTTCCAAGTCATCTGTGAGAGCTGGCCTTCAGTCAGTTCATTCATTACATTATTAAAAAAGCATAAACAGTCAGGGAATTCAGAATTCCCCTTCTCTGTAGCTTAGCCATCACATCAGAGTTGCCAAATATACATATTTTTTTTTCCCCATACAAAACAACAAGCTTAGCTGCTTCGCTGAGACTATTCATTTTCACCACATCAGGAACTTATTAATTCTTGATGAGAATTCAAGCATTAATCAATTCTTGATTGAATTCTCCCTAGAGGGAAAGAGGAGAAACTGGGCCAGATTTGGCTTTTGGCTGCTTTGAGCTCTGTGTCTGACTTAGCACACACGGCAACAGTAGTATGATCGGTCTGCTCAGCTTCCACTCCATATCAAATGCATCTTCACAGCTAATGGAAGACTCTGAAGACAATCTCTCTGCTACAGGTACTGTCTGATGAGAAGAAAGTGGCCAGAGCCCCTGCAGTGCTTTACCTTTGCAGTCCTCCTGCGGCGGCCGCGGTGAGAACAGCCCGAGGGTTGCTGTAACGGGGGTCAGGCGTGCGCAGAGCTGCAACCAGACCAAGGCAATTAAAAGGGAGGAAAGAAAAAAAAAATATATAAATTTATATATATATCATCCTTGTGTGCCGCAGCCATACCTTGGGGTCTGGCCAGCAGGTAAGGATGCGGGAGGACTGAGCACTGAGGGGTATAAGTCATGTCTGGAGTCAAAGTGCCTCAGTCTTCTGCTGGTCTAAAGTCACGGTCAGTTTAGATGCAAGGATTTCTGCAGCGGGGCTTGAAATCCTGCCCTTGCTTGCTGTTAAGAAGTTCTTCTATTGAAGTTGTTTGCCTCTAGTGCAAATCTTACAAGTATACTGTCTGCACTGAGGGTAAATCAAGTCAGATTTTTAAACAGTTTTCCTCGTGGTTTCATTTAGTCATGGTATGCTGAGGAATTTGCATTTAGATTCATACAGTTGACCCATTTCCTTGTAACCATACTTTGCGGAAGAAGGAAGTTTCCCTGTGAGATTTGTAGAGCTGTTTAAATGAATTTTACTTGACAGCTCCATGTCATTTATTTTATGACCCCATTGCAATGAATTAGAAATAATTTACCATTGTGTTAAAGATTTACCCTATTTGCATTGGGAGCCCAACTTCTTTTATTTTTCTTACACTTCTCGTGAAAAGTGAAATCCAATGACTTCAATTTCGAGGTGAATTAGACACGGTACAAACTCTGAAGGGATGCTTACAATATGCTTAATTTGAGCTGTGCTTTCATTGTCAGCTTGTATATATCTGAACTTCGAAGTGTGGGTTTATTGTGGTGGTTTTTTTCAGTAAGTTTACTATTGTTTCTTCAGAAAAGATTTTCTCTTCCCCCCTCCTCCCTTAAGATACAAGTCCAGTCAGACTATGTTCATACCCAATACACTTCGAAATCATAGTGTTTACATTTCTTTTTCCTTTACTATCCTACTCAGAAATTCAGCACAATACATCAAGCAGAAGTTTCGCATGGGTGATGTTGCATGAATTTCCCTGACAAAGGGAATTTTCTGGTATGAGCCCTTACTGGAGGAAAATGGCAGATGAGCCGGGAAAGCCAGTTTTCCTGCTACATGGCTTCTTGTCCCCTGCATGCCGTTCTGGTACCTACAGCTGGAGCCGGCGTCGGTAGGGCCACTGGAGTCGGTAGCCATAGCTGATGTTGTTTTGCAGGTACATAAACCTGCTTTTTATAATTTTTTCCTTTGCAAAGTACTTTGAAACCTACAGATAAGTGATTTATAAGAACAGCTGTTGTTATTTTTCTCCCTTGTTCCAGAAAAAAAAAACACCATAAAACATAACCTTATGAAAAAGATTTAAAAGGAAAAAAAAAAAAACAAAAAAACAAGAAAACTTTTGTTCCTGTTAATTGCAAGAGAACCAGTTGTTGAAGTCCCTGTCGGTGGCTGTCCTCACCAGGGAGTGTTGTGCAGCGAAGGTAGCGCAGGGTGAGACGGGAAGGAGCATCCCCAGCACACAGTAACTGTGAGGCAGTTCCCTGCTCTTTCCAAGCGGCCAAGCTGCTCTCCCGCTGCCCGCTGGCGGCACTGGAGCTGTCTGGCAGCGTGGCCAGCGCTAACTCATTTCTGAGGATGGACCCGCGATGCTCAGCCTCGGCGGCTCGTTCCTTCCTCCCTCCTTCCTGCTCATGCAGTTGAAAAGCGTGTTTCATTTTTATTCCTTCCAACCCTTCAAAGGCAACCTCTGCTGCTTTGAAGAGACTGCGGCTGGAAGCAGTAACCTCGTCTGCATTAGCGTAACCCCGCTTTGAGCACGAACTGGATGAGCGAGGGCTGTAGGAACTCTCCTGCCCAAGCCAAAGAAAAGGCAGGTTCAGAGGGGAATCGGAGCCTGGGACAAGGACAAAGTGTTTGGGCCTTTCCTCTGGGCTTGGGCAGAGAGCTGAGCTAACTTAAGAGAGAGCTACTGAGAAACCACAGAAAAGGAGAGGTTTTGAAGCTACTTTATTCAGATTTTCTGAATTGCAGTGGAAGCGTGGCCCTGGCTGCCCTGGGAAACGCAGACGGGAATGGGGTGAGCTTTAACCTCGGCACCGAAGCAACAGAGCTGGAGGGCTCTTGGTGGCATGGGGAGGAGCAGCCACCTCTGCGTCAATCCTCTCTGGTTTGGGGCTTAAAGTAGCAGGATGTTTTGCTGTTTGTTTGTACCGTGGAGAACACTGCAGTGCCTTTGCAGGGCTGGGGCATCACCAGCGGTACCTGTCTCAGCGGGCTTCAGATACCCACCTCAGTGACGATGATGATGATCTCTGTTGAGGGTAATGGCATTGCAGCCTTTGGTTTCATCTACGAATGACTCCGGTGGATTTAAAGGGGTGAAAGAAGAGAAATGTCCAAATGCTCTTCTCAAAGATCCTTCCTGCTCTAATTGTGAAGGGAAATACCCTGGCAGTGACAGCATAAAATGGGGGTTTGGGTTTTATGGGTTGCTGTCCTGCTTCCTCTGGCCGGAGAAGACCTCTATTTCAACCAGTCTCAGCTAGGACAGCTGGAATAGCTGAGTGGGAAGGGTAGAAAAGAGCTTAAAAAACAACAAAAAAAAGAAGGTCAGTAGGGGACTGAGGGAGCACTTAAAATGAAGATGTCAGCAATGGAATGGAGATTTATCAATTCTAGTGACCTGTATAGACAGATGGGAGGAATTCTAGTGGTCAGTTATAACCATGTAAATTTAATTAAATTGGTATTGCTTGCAGGAAATAGAGAATATTGAATATAACAATTAGTGGCTCTTTCTGCTCTTTCGGAAGAAGAAAGTAGGCAGAAGGCAGAGGGAAATGGCACTTACAACAGAGTGCATTACCCTTGTCAGTCACAGGCAATTAATACAAATGAACCATCAGTGCTCGAGTTCAATTTTCTAATAGCTAAAATACAAGATGGGGCACTTGATCATGTCTGCTAGGAAAACAAATCCCACAGGAACTTTTTCACTCTCTGTTTTGCAACGTGTGTTTGCAGGGGAGGAGGAGGAGGAGAACTGCGGAATCGCAGGGTCCGTTCCTCGGAGAGGCAGATGGGGAAGGTCTCAGGCGGCTGGTATCAGATTGCCCTTGGTGTTCCTTAAAAACGGTGGTTGACATTTCCCAAACTCAAGACGTGTTGCATCCAGCAGAAGGGAGCTCTGTATTAGATCCCATCTCCACGGCAAGAGAGTAATTGATCACGGAATGAAAAGTTAGAGGTTGCTTGGTGCAGGGAAGCATGGTTTGATTATGTCTAGTATATGCTAACGGGGGAAAAAAAAAACCTCAGTAACTTATTTACTGTTCTCCAAAAGATCCAATTTCACAAAGATGAAAACAATAAAACTCCCCTAATTCCTCCCCCCATTCCCACCCCTGGCAAAATACTCTATACCAAATGGTGAGCGGGCCGATTAAGAGCACGTAGCAGAGAATATAAATGAGGAGTTGAACACGGTAAGATTGACAAGCGAAAGAGCATGAGAAAATGGATGGCCAGTAAGTTTAAACCTATTTCATAATGTCCTTTAAGTGTGACAGGAGTGAGAAGAAGGTTAGGAGTTGCACCCGTCCATTTGCAGATGGAAAGAGCGGTGTCGGTGTGTCTGTCCTCTCCCGGCAGGGAGCGAGGAGGGTGATGCCGCTGCCTCACGGGAGGGAATAATTTATATCCCAGCAGTGATTAAGAGGCAGTTAAACGGCAGCTACTAGCGTCGGGCCCTGTTAAATCAGTAAGTCTGGGTAACTGGCACCTAAAATTTTTAAGAGCTGTCTGAGCTGCTCTTTGGATCATTAATGTTTATTTTTAATAAGTCCTGGATCACTAGGGAAGTTTCAATAGGCTGGAAGACAGCTCGTGTTCTGCCATTATTTAAAAAGGGTAAATGGGATGACCTGAGTAATTACAAGCCTGCCAGATGAGCATTCAATCAATATGTGTTTTATACCACCAAATGTAAGGTCATATATCTAAGAATAATGAATGTAGCTGATACTTGCAGGATAGGAGATTTTATCCCGAGGAGCAGCGTACAATGGGAGAATACTGATAGGTCTGGGGAGAAACTCTCTCTTTCTCTCTCTCATGGAGGAACTCCACACGGCAGTGCTGCTGGCCTGTTTTGGTGTCCACGATTCATGAAGCTGCTTGGAAATTCAGAGGGAGGCCAGGGAAAATTCACCAGAATGATTAAAGATTTTGCAATCCAGCCATATAAAACTAAGCCTGCTTAAGCCACAGAGGGAAGGGAAAGACTTCCCTGAACAAGTCGGTAACGATCCATGCTGGGATAATGCTGGCAGAAAATATAGTGGTTGCAGCTCAAAGCCAGAAAGCTCAGGCTATGAACAATGTGTGTTGTGCTCTTAATTACTGACCAGATAAATTAAGATTGTGGCAAATTTCCACCACTGGCTTTCTTCGCAATAATCTCAATTTGGTTTGTAAAAATATCATCTTTAGTCCAACCATCATTAGTGGCATGTGAATTGGAAGAGACCTTGGCTGGTCTTCACAGAATCGTAGAATGGTTCAGGTTGGAAGGGACCTTAAAGATCATCTCGTTCCAACCTCCCTGCCATGGGCAGGGACACCTCCCGGTAGACCAGGCTGCTCAGAGGCTTCGCCTGGTGTGCAAGGTTGCAGCTGGTGCCATTGCAGGTCAGAAGAGTTTTGCTGTTGACTTGAGCACGTGTGGAGCGTGTTGGGGGCACAGCAGGGTGTCTGCATGGGCACAGCTTCCAGCAGGACCTCTGGAGTCGGAGCAGCCACCCTGGAGGAACAGAAACAGCCATCTGAAATAAAATGTAAAACTAGTAATCGACCCTTCAGGTTGCCAAAATGTGTTTGACCACTGAGCTCAGAAACGATTCCTACGCAAGTTCTTCTATTATTTATAGCTGTCTAAATAGCCATGCAGGCTACACGGCTATTTTTTGAAGGCACCGTGTAAATCTAAATTGAAGCCTGTTTTTAGCACCTCTCCTGGAGGTCAGGATGTGCACAGGTGTCTATGGACTGTGCAAAAGCTAAAAATATTTTCCAGCTACAGTGTTTTTCAAATTCTTTTCAGAAACTTATTATCTTGTTTTTAAAGCAACCACTGAAATCTTGTGCTGTCCGGATTATTTTCTAACTTCCTTTCTTCTCGTAATCAACTGACAAAAATTAGCAACAGTATCTGCCCTGTTTTTCCCCTTTAGTTGGATGTTATGCATGAAAATACTGTTGTATTTTTGGAAATAACTTGGATTATACATTACCAATACAGTCTGCACATTTATGTCTGGTTGGTAAATTGTTTATGCTAAAAAAGAAACTGCCAATGCCTTTAGGGGGGGGAAAAAAAGCCCAAACCCCATAAAAATCCTAGAGTCCTTGAAGAACTTAGTTTGGATGAAATTATTACTTTGGAAGGGCTTGTGGAGGTTGCAGAGCAGTTAGCTCACCTTGGGTACTACCACCCTGATTTTCCACTAGGAGTTAAGGAGATGTGGAAATAAAATGGCGGTGTTGGAATAAAGATGCTTTTGACCCATTTCCCCATTAAAAACATATATATTTAAAGTGTTGTTTTACTTTCTTTTAAGCTAAGGGTTGCATTTGGAGGGTTTAAATGACATTTTGGTTTGGAAAATAAATCAATATCCTGTATTTTTTAAAGATTAAACTTAAACTAAGTCCATCAAATCGTTCACTAGGGGAAAACTACAGGTTTCAATTTTTGTAGTAGAATTGGCGTCTTTTTTTTTTTTTTTTTTTTACCTTTCTCCCCCAGGTTTTCCTTTTTATCTTTCATTTAATTCCTAGGCAGGTAAAATTTAATATTGATATTTCTCAAAAAATAGTCCAATATTTGCTTCCTAGACCTAGCTGCTGGTAAAAAACACTTCAGGTGGCTGAAGTCCCTCGGTGCGTCAGACAATCATACTGGTACACGGCTGTTCTGAAGGTATGAATGGCTCCTAACGGCTTTGACAACCCATTCGTCTCACCCCCGCTGTGCTGAGGTTACATTTTGCTGCAGCCTCTAGAATATATTTGTTTCCAGAAATTCACTTTCACAGACTTTCCTTTGGTTTTCTCTCTCCCTTTCCTCAAAATTCCATTTTTTTTCTCCTCTTTCTTTAGGGAAGTAAGCCTTTGAAGCTTTTTCTGTTTATTCATAGTATTTGTAAGATTATTAAAGTATTTACCGGATACCTTCGTGTACAAAATGTCTTTGAGGAGGGCTACTAGAATTAGCATGTATTTGGGAGTCCGATTTGGCTCTTCCTCGGGACTGGTAAATCAATTTCTGCTCATTTGAAGCTGATGAGCCTGATTATCAATGTTCCTCTAGGAAGTAAATGGAATTCCATTGATTCGGGTGGAACCACGTCAGATTTATAAATTAACTTCTAATCAACAGAGTCCAACTCAATGGAATATATCTGGTAGGATAACATCACTTTCAACGCAAACCAATTAACAAATACCTCCCCCCCC
>VYZM01018431.1:707949-822854 GCA_013398915.1 Dromas ardeola
CCCCGATTACTCACCATTTCTACGGATCTTAATTGAATGGTTTTCTTAATGTGGTCAATATCTCTTTAGTGCTAAAATAAGAAAATAAGCATTCTTTTAATTCTCTAGCAGTGGTCAGTTAGGTTTTTTTAATGAGTGCTTCTTTATTTTTGTCACTAAAGAAGCTACTGACAAAAGGTAGTGTCTTCCCAAATGCAGCGGTGTCCAACGAGACCAGCAATGTGCAGACTATTATCGACTGACAGAATTTTGTCAAATAGTAGTCAATTTGAGTTATTGTGGACAAAAAAATTGTTCTCTGATCAGCTGACTTATTGTCCTTAGCTTCCAAGTCCTAAAAAAGAAAAAATACATTCTTTAACTATTTTAATGTTTACAAATGTGCTTGCCATAATTGAGAAAACCAGATTCAATGAGCAGCTAAGATCCAATTTCTGTGAAACATATGGAAGTCACTTTTTATAGAGTTTCTAACGAAGTCTTCATTATTGTAATATGTACATATTTTGAGCGTTGTCAGGTTGTCTTTCGTTGGTGTTAGCGCTAACATACATTAATTGGGAAATGACTATGAATCACATGGAGCTGTAATTTCATTTAGGAGTTCTGGTTCGTGCTTGAATTTCTTGGGAGTGAATTATCAGAAACTTAATATGAAATTTTGATCACACAGCCTTATTTGTTCCTTTTTTTTTTTTTTAACATTATAGGGAACTATAACAAAGGGAAACAAATAAAACCGAGATTGCTCCACAGAGTATATTGACCACCAGTAAATGATTTTCAAAAGAGTGTCAGTCACAGAGAACCCCTGCAGCACATCTGTGTTGCAGCCTGAGAAACTACGATTGGATGGGGCTTTGAACAACCTGGTCTTGTGGGAGGTGTCCCTGCCCGTGGTGGGGGGGTTGGAACCAGATGATCCTCAGGGTCCCTTTCAACTCTGACCATTCTATGATATTTTGGAGCTACAAATGGAAGATTGGGAGAATGGGAGTGGAGGGGAGGGGGTGTCTGTGTACTGGACACCATCAGTGTGTACCACCATGGGGTCCTCTGCTGCTTTCTAGCATGAGCTGGGGTCTCATCTGTAGTGCTAAAATGATGAAACTTGTGGTCTCCTTCAGTGAAGAACATGCTGAGAAAGAAACCTGGCATTAAGAAGAGAAAGAGCAGAGAAAAGTCTCCCAGCCCTGGCATCCTGACCGGGACTCTGGCTGAGCTGTGCGAGGTCTGTACCACGTTCATCTCTTGCTCCCTGTGCGGGCAGTGTCTCCCGGTGAGCGCTGTGCTGGTGATCAAAGCACACGCAGTGGGTGTGCAGCTCAAGTTCAAAGGCTCTGGCCATGTATCTCATTTATACATTAATGTATTCCTTCTATTTTATTCTCTACTAGTTATTATTTTTATCTTTCCTGTTTTCCCTTGAAGGTGGTAATTATTTCATATTCATGCTTCAGTCATTATCAATTGATGTGATCATTTCATGCTCTGTAGCTTTGAACGCTACAGAAAATTTCCAGCTGGGATGTCTCTGTTGTACAATACCTATTTGTGACTGCAATGAGAGGAATCGTGTGTAGGCACATGCTTAGGTTTTGGGTTTACTGTCCAATGAGCCATCTGAGCTGTGCTCTCGAGCATCTCCTGGCTACTGTTGCACAGGTGGAGTAAGAACACATCCTGATCTTTGTTTCACCTGTATGTTAACAGAGACTTTACAGCCCAGGACACCTGGGGACAGGCTCTCAATCCATGCTCCCGTGAAAAGGAAGGGTGTTTTGTGGAGACCCTGCTCCTGCCTGGCCAGGGAGGCTGAGCTGTACGTGGGTTGTCTTTGCTACTTGCGCATGTATGTGGTTGGATTGATGTTCCAGTCTTGTCTCCCATGTTGCGAGATGCTTGATGCTGATCCAAATGTTTTTGGGTTATCCTCAGTCTTCTAAGACATCTATTGCAGAGAAGATCTCTTTACAGTAATATCATTTTCAGAATAACTCTTGGTTTTTTCACAGTATAGAGGTGTCATTATAAGGCTCAGCACTCCTCTTAATATGGATTTAGTACCCACAAATACGGGACACGGAGGAAATACCAGTTACTTGTTTCCAGCCACTTGTTTCCAGTAGTTAAGCTGAAGCATGCTAACAGAAATATTATTGACAAGCTTTCAGGGTAAAAAATTAGGTATGTTTGCACAGATATGTTCAGCATCATTGTATATTGACTAAATGTATTAAAGATAGACAAGATACAACTGTGATAAGCATATCTTCTTGTCTGAGGCCATGCCTTTCATTAACGTTATTATTAAAGTCAGCACATTAACACTCAAGTCCTGGAGCCCTTTTGCATACCTGGGTGATCAGTATTTGAATCTTATAGTTTACTGATATTTAATTCAAGTTTTCCAGCAATATAATCCTCAGTATAACATGTTTCATGCTCTTCTGAGAGACAGCTCATTCAGGGAAACAGAGCAGAGAAGGAATTAAACTACTTGCCAATTTTGGCTAAGCATGAGAAAGATGTGTTTCTTTCACATTAATAATCTATTATTAAGTTTATTTTCACGACTGGTTTAAAAATGTGAAAATCACTTCATTTTCCAGATAATCTGATTCGTCTGCTATTTGCTGTGTATTGCTTGAGATCCAAAAAATGCACATTTAAGCAGAGGTGATGTTGTCAGTAGAAGCAAACGAGGATGTGCTCACTCTGCGGTGGTATTTGTTGCGTTGCACTGAGGTTGCCTGGGCCAGCTCCATTTATTCTAGACTTTGTGTGCAGTGGAATTTGGCTAGTTACTGTGATGAATTAACAGGCCAAGAAGATGAAGTGCCTTAATCATAATTGCCTGTTCATGAGCCAAATTTCAGGACAAGGACTGAATATCTTTAAGTGCAAGAGATAAAAATAATGGCGAAAGTTATATAGTAAGGAGTAATTCCAGTTTCTAAATTCATTCTGAAAAGGCAACCCCACTCTACCAAGTAATTTGTGTAGCTACATAAATATTCCCTGTGTTCCTTAAAGCATTTCTTTTTCTCCCGAAGTCTGCAAATTACACTTTTATGAGCTGCTGTACAAACTAACTCCTATATCTATTCAGAGTATGATAATATCTCCTCGCCTTTGAATGAAATATTTGGCCCTTGAGAATCTGGCAGAATCCTTCCTCATAAAATACCTGAAAATTGAATAAGATCTTAAGCTTTATTATGTACATATAGTACTGGTACCTGTGGGGTTATGTGTAGTAACCTTATTTACAGAACCTTAAGATGTGTTTGCAGAATATATTTTAGGCTGGGACAACTCTGTAACATGTGTTTGTAATCTCTTCTTCTTACATGACTTGATCTCGAAGAAATCCCAAAGGTTTTATCTTAGAAAAAGTATACGGGTCCCCAGTACAATCTGAGTACAACTTTAAATTGTAACTTTTCAGAGTAGCAGGAATAAAATGTGTACCTGATGCAATACAATAAGTTAGTCTCATGGGCTATGTTGTTTCCAAGTCCTTTTTGCTCAAAATGCTAAGAAATCATAAGGAAATGTAGCTTTTCTTATAAGAGAAAAGCTACATCATGGATACTGAGTCCACAGAGATTCTTCTTTGGAAACTGGAATGGGGCCATGAATTTTCAGGTACCAGAGAAATGTGTTAGAGACCTAATACTGATGAAAAGTCTTAACTTTCTTCCAAAAGCGCCTTCCCTCTAGTCTGGAAGAAGGATTTCCTCCGGTAAAGCGTAAGGTGAAGAAGCTGCTCCCTCCAATGCAGGCATAGTCCCAGGGAGAACGGTTCCTCGCTGGGGCAGTGTCACATGCAAGGTCAGAGAAATGCAATTTCCCAAGATGAAATCAACTCCCTTTGGAAGAAAGAGGGGGGGGTGGGGAAATCACACCACTTACAAATGATAAGAGGGCCTATATTTGCAAGCTATGAATGAGTTTCAAACCCTTATTTTTTGGGAGGCAGATGAAAAAACATAGAGACAGAAGAAGTATCCGCCTCATCTGCTCTGTGTGCATGAAATTCTTCCCGGCTAAAATATGGATACTTGTTAGGGCTTTGTAAAGCAGTGTTGTGGTATTATCCATGGAGATGTTGAGGTAAAAGTGCTTTATATAAACTTTGGAGAAGTTAAAATATGGGACAAAATAGCTTTTTATCTCAGTTCAAGAGAAACAGAGGTTTCCAAACATTTTATTTTTTCCCCGATCCTCTTAGCAGTTCCTTCACAGATAAATAATTCTATTATGTTTCCGTTTGAAACACGCAAACGTGATCACTTTGGTGGTATTAGTTATTTTATTTTTTTTTTTACTAAGCTGTTCTTTAGAGGCCTTTTAAAGAGCTGGAACGGAATCCATGTCCAATCAAACTGATCAGCATTTTTGGGCATGACTTTTCAATCACAGCATGATGTACAGTCATTTAACGTAACTTTATACAACAGAGCTGTTCGGATTATTCCCTAAAGATTATCTGCAGGATCTTAAAGAGCACTTTGGATAGCTCAGAAGTCTCAGCACTATATATATTTTTCATTACTTTCCTGCTGCTTTTGCAATGTTTCCAAAGCGTCAGTGTTGGGTACAGTAACAGAAGAGGGCTTGCAATTTGCTTCACTGAGAAACCAATGCTGTCTAAGGTGAAATTAAAATAGACTTCACTTATTTGCGGAATTAATTATTCAAATGCGCTCAGCAATCACTCATGTCAACCCTCTGTGCTTACAGGGCTTTTTTCCCCTCGTGCAAATGCCACCAAAACAATGTTTGGTGGCACCGAGTTGCTTTGCATTAACGATAGCGGTCCCTTCTTGTGTCTGTTGTATTATTTAAAATGTGACTTTCATTAGTTATTCAGTACAGTGCATTTGTGGGGGACAAAGTAGGCATTAGTCACGTTCATCAGCATCTAAACTGCAAATATAGGTAAAAAAATCAAAGACTTAAATTTTTGGACCCTTAATTTTCATTTGGTTGTTGCCAGATGTCAGCTTTTGAGTTAGGCTCAGCAAATTTTCATAAATTCTGCACATTTTGTTCTTAGGCCTGGTTGGTTTTCAGGGTCTTCTGTATGCATGGGGCAACTCTCGGTTTGTCCTGCATTGGGTAATTTTGGAAGAGCTCTGTGGTGTCAGCGCTTCCATGAAGATGGCAAGGGAAATTTTACCAGAGTTTCCTGAGATGAAGCCTCATTTAAGGATCACTGAAATGAATTATGTGTCAATGATTCTCACAAATTGCACTTACATCACTCAGTGGCTTCATTTAAAAGTGTGTATCTGCTTGTGAGCACATCTTAAAATTGAAGAATTTGGGAGTGGATGTGTAGCAGGACATTTATAAGTCTCTCTGCTGTGAAGAAGCAAGTTTAAAGGTCTGAAGTTGTGTGGCTTTTTTTTCAACAAAGATGATCTTTGAAATCTTTTCCATCAGTTCTCTCCACATTCCAATTTCAGTTTTATAACACCCCTCACTGTGCAAGTCTTGGCAGGAAACTTGCCCATCTTGCGGAGCCTTGCATGAATAATTCATTTAAGTGTCATGCTGATTCTCAAAAGGTTGGAATATTTCTTTGGAGAAAGTGTTTAATAAGATTCTTCCAAACAACACAAAATATAGCTTTGTATGAATTTTATGGGGTAGTATCTCTTAAAAGGTTTTGCACAATCAACGAGTTAATGAAGTGAAAACCAAAACATATGGTAGTCCCTTCTACCTATTTGTTTCCTAGGTTGAAGTATGGAGATGAAGCTGCTTAATTGGGGTCAGAAACTTGAATCTGTCAGATCTGAAGGCATAGGCAGAAGTTCGAGAAGTAGGATACAACTCCTATTTGGCTCCTTATATTTATATCTTCATTTGGGTGATACTGTACAACAAAGACAGAGGATGAAGCAGCACTTCCACTTATTTTCCAGGCCAAAAGAAAATATCACACAGCTCCTGCAAAATACTGTCACTCTGAAAGGTTCCCGGCTGCACAGCATCCCAGACGTTTTGTCCAACAAGGTGTCGTTTAGCCCATCAGATAGAGGCACGCAGGCGTTTGGAGTCCTGTGAAGAAAGAGTGAGTTCCATGACAAACTATGCATATTTCGAAGTTAATGAATGAAGCTTATTAGAATGGAGGGTATTTTTGCTTTGTTTGTTTTTCCTTTTGAAGACAACTTTTAAATGGGCTTTGGTGATCTAAGAGGCTGCTTTGAAATGGCAAGTCCCTTGAAATCTTTCAAAAGAACTCTTTCCTCTTTCTTTTATGTTTTATGTTATTTTAGCATTATTGCAGTTTTTAATGGGCAATTTTTTGCCAGAAAAAAAATAAAAGCAAAGTCCAAGTCAAGAACCAGCCAGTGTAGTTAGAATACACATCACATGAATCTCGTTGGTGTTTGCAGGGACACATTTCAGAGTGTATTTGGCAGCTATACAATTGGGATGAAATATTTTGTGTTGCTCTGAGGATGGGAGACCATCATGTTTCCAATAGGACTGTTTGTTGAGAATGAAAATAACTCACAAGGGAAATGTTCTTTGTGTGTAATTGGTTCTCATTTTTAAGTGAATTAACTAGGCAATCATTATATTGTTTTCATTTCAAGATATTTCATCAGAAGAATTTGGCTCAGATCTAAATTAGGGCAAAGGCTCTCTTGGTGTCAAAGTGGTGAGACAATACACTTGAGCTGAGTGTTGAGGTTACGGGTCTGACCTTGTCAGCAGTGAGTAAAGATGAGGAGACAGCCAGAGCACTTTGGGGCACGTTGACTTTCATACTGTGACTTTGCCTTCTATACTATTTCAAAGCTGAAGTGAGTTACAAGATTTCTTTCAGCTCTCCAGTTTTAAGAAAGGATGGGGAGCCCTTTCACCCAAATCTTCCTCTGGCAGCACTGGATCCAGCTGCCCGGGGAGCTGCACAATCTCCATCCTTGGAGATTTTCAAGCCTTAGCTAGAAAAAAAGCCATGGCTGACTTGATCCAGCATGAAGATCTTCATTTTGAGTGGGGAAATTACAATCTCTTGTGGTCCCCTCCAACCAGGATTTCTATGAGTCCATGAAATCTTCAAGGCAAGAATCAATGCAATGAGGCTTTGAACAACACCCAGTTGCATGGAACAGCTTGTGGACCATAAAGTGGGGCTGTAAAGTATGGCTCCTTGAATCCCAGTGCAAAGATGCCAATAAATTTAGCTGGATCAACCGCCTGCCTGTGTGCACGTGTGTGTCTGGCTCCCCCAGCTCGGGGATCTCACCTATTTCACGGTCAAACTTGGGGCTTGACAGACTTGAAGACTTGCACGTTCATTACTGCTGAAATGTCTTCCTACACAGATATTGCTCTTTGTAGTGCCTTCCAGGGAGCTCATTTAAAGACTATATTGGTGATTGGTGGTTTTCAGTGTTTGTGAAGCCGTTTTCATAATCAGGATCTAAGAGAACTGAACTCCTTAAGCTAGATGATTTTTTTTTTTCTTTTTCCTAGTTGTCATTTAAGTTGAAATTAATATTGTAATTGCTTTCTCTGGAGACTCTAGCTTCATGCACTCTCATTTATGGAGAGAAATATGGATGATGGGTGACTAATGCTGCTTAGTTAGGCATTTTTTAAAAATAAATACAGAATCTGTCAATCCGTTTTCTTTCAGAGAGAGAAACGGCTCCCATTTTCACTCAGTCCCTTCCTTCAGGGGATTCTGACTTGGGAAGTACTATAACAGGGAGAAGTGTATGGGTTTTGACTTCTTTGGCACTTTTCACCCTTTCCTTTGCAAACATCCTTCCAGTTTTCTGATAACATTTATGGGGGCTGAGAAGTGCATTGCCTACCAAAGAAAGTGGAGTGAACTTCCTGGAATGGTATTGAGCACGGCACGTTGAGCCCATATTCTCTAATTTTATAACTAAGGATAACAAAAGTGGAACAAAAAATATCTTTAGCCTGAGAAACTCAGCTTAGCTGCATTGATTAGGATGTTGCTATGTGGATTTAAATTAGTTGAGTCTGTCCTTAATTGTTTAGAGAAAGCGGGCTGGTATGTCTAGCTCTCCATCTACGTCCTTTGCAAGCTGCTTGCCGACAAGTCATTTTTTTCCACTATCAATAGTCTGGTGATTGATTAATTCAGTTTGGATTCCTTTGACTGCAGGGTTCAAAAGGAAACATTCTCATATTACTCCTATAAATATACAAGATTCTCTTTCCTTCATATTGGCTCCTCACGCTTCAAACATTTATTTCTTACATTTTCTCTTCATGTGAAAAGTCTTATTTCCTGCTGCTTAAAAAAGAAAAAGAAACAATCTACTTTCCAAGCCTTCTTAAGGGTCAGACTCCTCTGTTTTCAAAATCAGTTGTGGGCTAGAAGGTGCAGGGGATCAGAGGGTGGAGTATGGCAGCATAAGCAATCACCCTGGATCCAAACAGAAAAATTCATGACCTAAATGAAGTATCTCCCTCCAGATGTCAGAAGACTAAATAAATGTTTCATAAACTTTGCTTTCCAGGTCAGCTCCCAACCATGATTTTATGTTTGTGGTTTAACCCTTACTCTTCAGTGAAAGCAGCATGTTGAGACTGGGCGAGGAGCAGGGACACGTTCCCAGACACCCCTATTCTGGGGTGTAGTCACATCACTGATGTCTCCAGCCAGGAAAAAAAATAATGTGCAAGACTGATATGCCAATTTTGAGGATAAGGAACTATATCACATGGGTTTTCTTTGTAGAAAAATTTGAGAAAATAATCTCCAAACACCATGAAAGTAAATCCTAGCAGGTTTAGCACCCCGGGGCAACAGCAGCCAGCAGCAACTGCTGACTCAGACGCTGCTGGTCCTGTGGGAGCCAACAAGCCCAATGCGAGGTCCAGACCACCTCCCGTTCCACAAGAAAGCTTGTATTTTTACACTGCAGTAGTGGAAAGTAGATGGCAGATGACTGTGCTGAGGAAGTGAGAGCACAAAGCCAAAATTATGTTTGTGGAGTAAACACTTTTCGAACTTAGAATCATAGAATTGTCTAAGTTGGAAGGGACCTTTCAGATCATCTAGTCCAACCATCAACGTAACTCTGACAAAACCCATCGCGAAGCACTACATCTACCCATCTTTCAAATACCTCCAGGGATGGTGCCTCAACTGCTTCCCTGAGAAGCCTGTTCCAATGCCTAATAACCCTTTCAGTGTAAAAAATTTTACTAATATCCATGCTAAACCTCCCCTGGTGCAACTTGAGGTCATTTTGTTCTGTCCTATCGCCTGTTACTTGGGAGAAGAGACCTGCGCCCACCTCGCTACACCCTCCTTTCAGATCTTGACCCTTGACTTCTTGACCCTTGCAGCTTGGTGGAGCACTGGGTGCTTTTTCTACAGGTGAGGAGAAAAGCCTGTCACTGCTGCCGCATCCTCAAAAGTGCAGAAGCTTTGATTGTATGTGCTAATCCTGCTGTTGAGCAAAGATGCCTGGCACCAAGGCTTCGCTCTATGTGAGATTTGTCTATGTACTCCAAATTGGCCCCTGCCATTTTCGTGGCGCGGGGAACTGTATCATGGCAACCTGTGTCTGAAGGCGCAGCCTGAGCTCGCTGTGCCTATTATTAGGAAGCCAAATGGGGACTGCACACCACACAAATTTAAGTAGAGCATGGAGATTGTCAGCAAATTCTGTTAACAAGTGGCAGAATTTATGTGCTCGTGGACTAGTCCTTACGTTGGAGATTTATGGTATTCTCCTTTCATGCTGTGCTGTTGCTGCTGCTTTGCAATTAGAGAGGAGCTGGCATTAAAAACATCTGCTACCCGTGTTGGCCCAGAGTTGCCAAACTTTTCGCTCTCTTTCTGCCAAGTAGTACCTTGCCAGCAATACCGTTGTGCGTAAATGTTAGCTCCCGAAAGCAATGCTTGCAGACATTAGTGCCACTGAATCAGCACTAATACTGACATTTCACTTAGGGAAGGGGAAGGATTTGTGAGGAAGCAGCACCTCCAGGAGCTTAATTAGCATGGAACTGCAGAAAAAAATAGTGTCTCCTACAAAAGAGCATGGTGAGAGGTTATTTCCCGTGTTTTCCTGAGACTTCCCAACATCTGTTCTGGATATGTTATTTGGGAACTGGTGGCTCAGTTCCAGGCTGTGGTCCCTCACTGAGGTCCCCGCCTGCTGGGGACAAACCAGAGCACACAGAGCCCCAGCGCGGGTGTCCCATTTGCTGCCAGAAGGACAAAATCTCCTGCTGTTCCCAGCCCTTTGTCCATCTGGCTGCATTTTTGCAAGCTGTCATAGTGCCAATGTTGTGGTGAGATGGCCCAGGTGGGTCAGGGGCTGCACTATGTGCTGTACAGTCCCGCACTGAGACGTGCAGCATCCCGGCATCCTTTCCACGTGTTCGCACTCTATTTAAAATGATTACAGACAGATAAAGGAGTTGTCAACTATTCATTTCCACTCCTCACTCTAATGGTTAGTGATTTCTTTCTGATTGCTTCCTGAGCAATATAAACGCCCCATTGCAATATGTGCATCACATTTTCAGAGCAGGGAAAGAAGAACGGTGGCAAACAGGTAAAAACACTGCGTGGTGAGCTGGGGGTGGCAATGCTCATGAATAATACGAATGCTGACGCTCTCTATCTTCTAGCTAGGTTTTGAGATGATAGCTAGGGGTATTCAACAGCCAAATACGTAACGGACTTTGCTTTGGCCATTGTAGCATGTTACTGAGAGCGAGGAGCAAGGCACTGGGCAGTTCCACGCTTTGTGAAACTGCTGAATGAAGGGATGTACCATAGGGGAAGAGATGCCAATCCGAAACATAAAATCAGTATCCAAATTCACCAACTGTTGAAGGCAACACTCATGATCAGAGGCGTGTGCTTATGCAGGGAAGATGTGGTTGTAGAACCATACCAAAATATTGTTCTATTCTCATTTCTGTGAAAAATACAAATAGTGAACACTAAAGCTGAGGTTACACATCAGCACAGCAGCGTAAAACACTTCTCTGGAAAATGGACTTCCAGAAGAAAAACATGTTGGTTCTTTTTTCAAATTTGGCTGAATCCTGTTGTTGTACGTAAGCTGAAAGTTCAAGCTAAAAAGAAGAAGGAAATAAATGTAAATAGCACCAATAGACTCCAAAAATTTCTATGTGCATTTTTTTCTATTCTCAATGTGTTCCTTCCTCCAGGCAGTGTTTAAACTTAGGCTGTTGTCACATTTCCCAGCTCGCTATAGGATTTTTTCTCTTTTTGTAACTGTTCTGCTTTCTGTAGTTTTCTTTCAGTTTTTTAAACTAATAGTGGCTTTATACTTTTCTGAAGCTTTATGCATTTGTGAAATTCACTCGATTTCAGAGTAAGACCCTCACTGCAAGAGCATCCCCAAGCATAATGCTATTTCTAGCTGAGACGAAAGTTCCCTTCCACCTGTATCTGCTGGATGCAACGACAATTGGCAAATATCTCAGGTTTTGCCCCATGTTGGCACTTGGCTTATTAGCTAAACAAGGATATCAAGCTGATAATACCTGTATAACAAGCTATAGATACGAAGGATAATGCTTGGCATTTTATATTTTACTTCTTTCAGCATAAGATGGGCTTCAGACAAGTTTATGATCCTTTACTTATGCATCCATGTGTGTGGCTGGGCCAGTTTTACTTACCTACAGAATTTCTTTACTCTTCGAGTATCCAAGAGTCATGGCATGGGCTGTTTGCAAAGTGGGACAGTTTATCTCAATATATAACTGCAATATAAATCTGTCAATCACTTTTTTTTCCATAATACATTAAAAACGTTTCACTTGATCAGAAAGGAGAAAAAGACAAAGCCTAGCAGCAAGACAACAAGCAGAGGAGATTTTGGTTTGGGGCTGAACCACAGGACTTAGGATACGTAGAGATGCTTTTATTTTTAGCCAATATTGTCAGTATATGTTCCTATTGCTTAATTTCCCTGTCGGATGTAGTTTCACTTTGAAAGATGGAGCTGAGGGTTAAATCCGTATAAAGTTTCTTCCTGTAAGTGGAAAGCTGCAGACTTTGTATTCCAGGTGGCTGTGAGCGGTTTTGCTGCAGCTGGTTTAACGCAAGCAGCGATCAGCAGAGGGCACTGATCTAACAGTAAACTCAATTGTCATTTTACTTCAGCGCAGTCTAAAAGGACCCAAGATTAATCTGTTAATATCCTCTCATTCCTTTCCCCCCCTATATCAGTGTTAATTGCCAAACAAGTGACAACTTTCTCCAGTATATTATATTGGTACATTATACGCTATTGCTGTAGATACGGTTATTTGCAAATTTGCTACGGACTCCTCCACAAACTCGAGAGGTTTTTATGTTGCTTCTATATGTATGAATACAAATAAATAGAGGCTGCAATTTCACCTATATCAAATTTAATCTGCATGCTATTTAAAGCAGTCTAAATATTAAAAACAGATTATTGGGATATTTCATAGGCATAATTTTATTTATCATGGTTTACTTTCAAATAAACTTGTCTACTTGCTTTGGTTTTATTTTCCTCCAAAAGAGGCATTCCTCTCAGGATTACAGTTTGTTTTTTTTTTACCTGTGCATTCACAAGCGTATTTAAGAACTGGTTGTCAGCTGGGCTGATAAATGCCATCATGACGGAGGCTTGGCAGAAGCGCTGATCATAAACCTGGCGGCGTAAAACACCCCTGTAAATTGAATGAAATTGAAAGTCGCAGGCCAGCAGGGTTGTGTTGGGGTGAAGGAGATGGCAAACAGGGGCACAAGCCACTGGTGGTGTTTCCCCCGACCCAAGGGCAGAACAAACCTCCCGAGCGGTGGCAAGGGATGACGGCGGCTGCAGATAGGGTTGCAGGCAGAAGCGATGAATGCTGGCATGTCTGGAAATCGCTCTGACAGCCAGGGCCCAATAAAATTTTAATTTGAGAAATGAACCTGTTCTAAACTTTGAGAGTCAAGCCCTGCAGCTTTTACTTGGGCAAGATTTTTGCTAAGATAAATGAAAACAGACTTAAGGAGTCTGACAGTAGCCAGTGGGCAAGCTCCTGTCTTGTGTCTGGCAAATAACCCTTTGTAGCCCTGACCTGTGTCACAAGATCGGGGTCAATAAATAAATATCAGTTTGGTGGAAGCATATCTTGAGTGTCACAGCATTATTAAAAGCCTTTCAGCTCGAGCAAAGGGCAGTTTTTTAAAGTTAGTCTCCGAAGCGTTGGTCTCCTACAAATCGGATTTCTACTGCCTTTTATGTATTAGCCTTACTAAAAGCATTAAAGCAAATGTAACTACAACCTGCAGAATTTCCTGAGATTTCGCTTGTTCATTGTTTTTGGAAGAGTTTTGAATGAAAAAAAAAACCTATTGCCGAAGGTGCAATTCAGATGTTTACTAAACATTGTGGCCCAAAACAGAAAAGGGATCTTAGTCTTAGCTATTTGTTATGAAAACCCAAAATGAAGCCCAAATAAAGACACTAAAGACAGCCCTTCTTGCTGTTTCCTAATCACTGCCGTACAACAATTAAAATGGGCAAATCTCTTGAATGGCTGGAAAGGGGTTACACCCCCCACCCCCTCCAATATATGTCAAAAGCAGGATGTTTAGTATTTGTTTTGGGAAAATCCTGTCTAAATACAGACCGTACTGTTATAAGTCAGCAAATAATTATCAGATAAGGACTTGTCTGTCTAACTTTGTAATCAGCTTCAACAGAACACTACCAAATTAGTGGTAGTACCAAATTAACTATCTCAACTGAAGACAGACTCCCACTTAATATGTTCAAACTGAGCAGTCCAATCAACATTATTTTCAAATATGGATGTAGCATCTTCCCAGTTGATGCGTAGTGCATCTTTGTGGTCCTAACCACTTTTTAAAATACAGTATTCATATTGCATGGTCACTCTTTCAAATATCTTTTTAGCGTAAACTGGTTTAAACTTAAGTGTTGGGCCCAATTCCGTTGGCTTTTTCCTCACTGGGCTCTGCTTTATCCCATCAATATGAAGAAAGCTGGATTTTGTGCTTAATTATATTTTGTAAGTGGCTTAGCAGTGCCCAGCTGACAGATAAAGCATATTCATAACAGTGAATGTTAAGCAGAACCTGGCCTCGGTTCAATCTGGGGTGTAACAGGTCAAACTTAATCTGTGGTGGCTTTCCGGTTGGTTTGTTTGATTTAGTCTGGTTTAGCAAATGCCTCAAAAGAATTCCATAAACTGAATTAGGTCATCTCAAGTGAGGTCAGTCCAAGTGGGCTGCCCAGAAAAATCCCTGATTTTAAGCTGTGTTTTAGCTTATTCATGGCAAAAGGCTACAGCCCAGATTTTCTGCTGTGTACAGCTGCTGTTGAGCACCGGTTCTGTCCATCAATCTCTGCTCAGTTTAGGTCCTACTGCAGGATCTAATCTGTGCTGAACTTGCCAAAAGTGTATGCAAGTCATCTCCTAACTTACATTTGCATATTACATTAATGTGAAAGAAGCAGTAAGTCCACCTTTCTAATGCTTGAGCAGAAAAATGAACGTAGCTACAGCTGCATGTATAATCCTGCAGAAAAGAGATGTGTGGGAGATATTCAGTAGATATGTCAACTACTGTGGAAAGAGAAACAGTTCTGTATGTCTGAGTCCAGCAGCTGCAGGAAACGAAACGTCTCACTTTACCCATGGTCCAAAGAGGAGAGAAGAACTGGGTGTTTCAGGTGTGGGAGGCCATCCCAGTGGAAGGACCAGATGGGAGGGAGAGCAAGCCCAAGCAAGCGTTGTTTGAAGCGCCCTTCTTCCATATGCTATTGTCGTCTAAAAGGAAATCTAAAAAAGAAAGAAGAGAAAGATGGAAGGGAAGAATTAATTTTACAGATATTGTACTAGTGACACCAAGCTGGGAAACTCAAGAGGAGTTGTTCAAAGAGGTCTTTGCTCTGGGTTTACGTTGCCAGGAGCTCAGAGGGAGGAGTATGGCATCAATCATTTGCAGTGACCAGTGCAGAAAATGCACCAAGGTCTTCACTCGTACTGCACTTGGTTTCCTTAAAAAAATAAGTTAGCTTTCCTCACAAGCCGTACTGCCATTTCGCAGAAAGCAAAGATACAGCTAGGAATAATTGCTTTAGCCTTTAGTTTGGAGTGGAGTTTTTTCTTTTCGTCTGCCAAGCAAATAGAAAAAGCACTTGTACTAGTTTAACATATACTACCATCTAAGAAGAAGAAAAATCCAATAGAGGTGAAGATAACTTTATTTCTGTCACCAAAAAAAAAATATATTTGATCCAAACTATGCTAAACTTTTCTTTGCAGTTCTTGAGAAATACAAAAAAAAGTCTATATATCACACTCTTGGTCAGCACTTGATGACATTAGCCTTCGGTTTCTCCCTCTGTTGTCTTGCTAACAACAACAAAAAAGGCAAGGTGTAAGCTTATGTATCAGTAAAGGTAGAGTAACAGAGTTCCCATGCACTTCATTTTACAATTTGCTTTGACATGAAGTGAGAAATAACTGAGCACAACCTTTACTACAATAATTGGATTTTTGCCATCAGGAAAAGCTTGTTACAATTGTGTCCTCTGAGAAATAATACACTTTTTAGGTTTAGTTTCGTAGAATCCATTCTCTGTAACCTTAGAGGGCTCAAATTCCACCGAGAGAGACGCGATGTACTCGGGTTGGATCCTTCCCCACCTGAGTCAATACTCTGTCATCATTCTGTCAATAGTGTTGGTTGGTTTACACCACCACAGCCTAAAAATCATTTTGTGATACACATCTTAAAAACACAGACTAATTTTAGAGCAGTCTCCTTTGCCTTCCTTTTTTTATTTTGCTTTCTTTTTTTTTTTTGGTTGTTTCAGGTCATACTGCTTTGCTAGTGACTTTTCTCCCTCTGTGCAACTTCCTTGTATAATTATAGGAAAATATACTTAATCATAAAATCTGCATAGATATTGCACCTAAAAACATGTCAGTTAGCATATAAGGGTCAGAGTCTAAGGATGAGTGGGCTTTGTGAGCTGGGGATAGGAATTTCCTCCAGTTTTAGGATCTCAAGTGTTTTAAAATCACCTGTGGTGCATCCATCCATCATAGGCCGCAGACCAAGAAACTCATTATATGCATCTCATTAAACAAGTAACTCATTTCATAGATGTCACTAGTACCACAAAATACAGCTTTACTATAAACGCTGATGATTATCTACTGTTTTTTCAAGGACTATTTTTGCCATTCTCAAACCTACACTTGATGCTGAAATGAAACTGTTATTAATGTCCCGGGTTGGGGGGCAGCAGGGCCAGGCTCCGCTCAGGGCCAGGCCCGGGCCCACACCCGTTGCCGTGGCAACCGGGGTCAGCTGACCCGGATGTTTACCCGTGGAGGGGTCGCACCTGTGGGGAGGCGGGGACAGGTCAGGTGACCCAAACCGACCAATGGGGTGCTCCATCCCGTCCGCCATGATGGGTATAAAAGCTGAGGGAGCGGAGGGGTCAGGGTGGTTCTTCTTTCTGTGATGGACTGGGTTTTTGATGGCTCCCTTTCTTCAGTGGCTGATGTCTGAGGAGGACCCCGTCAGCTCATCTGCCTTTTGATCCCGGTCACTGTGTTCCAGTTCCCATTTGTCACTGAGTCCAGTCTGGAGCTCTCCCAGTGCCTGCCAGTGATCTGGTTTTGTATATATTTATTTATATTGTATCTATTTCATTATATCCTTTTTTATTTTATTATTAATTTTTCATTAAAGTAGTTTAGTTTTTTCTAAACTCGAATCTATTTACCTTCTTCCTCTCCTTGGTGCAAGAATAGAATCACAGACTCATAGCATGTGTTGGGTTGGAAGGGACCTCTAAAGGCCATCTAGTCCAACCCCCCTGCAGTGAGCAGGGACATCTTCAACTAGATCAGGTTGCTCAGAGCCTCATCAAGCCTGGCCTTGAATGTCTCCAGGGATGGGGCCTCCACCACCTCTCTGGGCAACCTGTTCCAGTGTCAAAAGTCGGGGAGAGCATCTGTCATCTTGTCATTGGCCAACCCAGCCCGAACTGTGACAATTAAAAAAAAAAAAAAAAAAATCAAAATTTGTTGCTTCATATTTTGTTACTATACAAGTCTATACTCTTACTAAAATTGCTGATGCACTCTCCAGAACTGAGTATGAGTGGTAAAAAAACAAGCATATGTTAAAAAATACTCTGTTAATATTGTGTTATTATTTATATTTTAACTCCTTTTAAAATTATAACACATAGGAGGCCATTATGGTAAGGTTTGGATTACTATTTTTAAAATTAAGTAGTAAACTATTTCATTTAGAAGTAAGACTGCTGTGTGTAAGGAGTTAACAGAACTACTCAGTGTACGTGAGCTGAGGGATTAAAATCTTAACTGCAAGGTACCCATTAGGACAATGGGCCGTAATAGGTTATGGAAGCGTGAAAAGTCAGTGGAGAATGCAAGTGTTTCAGTCTCTGCCACTGTGTTCCTTCTGTCTTTGAGGTGCCATTTTGGCCAGTGAAGCAATGGCAGGGGACCAGCAGAGACAACTCCAGAACAGCCATTTCTCCAAGGAAAGCGATCCTTGAAAAACCCAGCTGGATGTGAATGACTGGGATGATTTCAACAGACGTACCGTCTGTACCTGTGGGGACAGGTAGCTGCTGTAGTAGGGAATCCAGCCAACAGGAAACAGTACATTCAAGACTAGTATTAGAATACCAGCAGGGAAAGGCCTGAGATGGAACTCCCAAAGAACCAACAGGAACATAGCACGTGAACATCACTGCTGACAAACTATTCGCATCTCCAATGCAGACAGCAGATCGTTTCTTCAGCGTCACCAAGACTAAGTATCATCTGAGGAATAATTCTGCTCGAGAAAACTATATCCACAAAATTAAAATTATATGGTGTATTCTTGGACTTTCCTAAAAGTAAGATCCCTGCAAACTATCAGGTCCCTGAAATCTTTGGATTTTCAGAAACCTACAGCCATCTAACAGAGTGAATCTGATGACACACATATCACAGTCACACCTTTTCCCTTTGGAGTCCATAGAAAATAGCCCCCGTTGGCATTAATGGGAACAGGATTGGGCCTTGAATTATTAACCACACAGAATAATAGGAACCTGTTTTATTTAAATATAGCCAATGTGAGATTGGAAGTGTGAGGTGGTAGTAACGAGCCATTTTGAGTAGAAGGAGATGCATATTAAGTTAAAGTGCCTTGTACTCAAAATCGATTTGAATTTACTTCAGACTTTGCATAACCTTCTCTTCAGTGCTAGACAAATGTCTTGATAGACTCATTAAAATCTGGAAAATGGAAGAGAAAATCATAATATCAGAGACTCATGAAAGAGCTGAAATAAAAATCTATAACTGAAGTGTGAAGTTACAGCATGGATCAGTGAGAATTTTAAGTTTCAATTTCTTTCACTTTGTGGGTTTATCACATACTAACTGTTACTTCGGCGTTTTTACGTAGTGGAACATACACATTACAACCTATTTATTCAGATTTTTTTTTTTTTTGCAGGTTCTTCCCTGTGCCATTCTACTTGCATCGTTCATGGTGAAGACCCCTATGACGTCTTTGACAAAACAGAAGACCCAACGTTAGTAAGTCTGTGACAAATCATGATTCTTGCATGCTCCTTTCGATACGGTAACTCAGAGGCTGAAAGAGGAGAGTACTCTGAGTTGGAGGAATCCCTTAAAAGCTAAATGGCCATCTTCCCCTTCTAGAAATAAATTGCAAATGCAATTTACCTTGTCAGGTGATGTGCATTAATTCGTTTTTCAGAATGTTCTTCTGACTGGCGGCTAAGCACCATGTCTCTTGAATGCATATTTCATCTACCTGTTCTTGTTTACTCCAAATGGACAACTGGCAGCATTTTATTTACTGCTACACAGCCAAGCCAGAATTGTTTCCTCATATCTGCTGTACCACTGAGGTTAAAACTTGGCTCTTATCCTTAAGGATACCTTGAAATGTGACTTTTATTCTGATGAAAGTTTTTTTGGTTGAAGCTCCTATTTACACCCCAATTTGATAGAGAAAAATTGAGATTTTCCTTATCATGATTGTACAGTATGAAACAAATTGCTTCAGATTATGATTCCCTCCACTTTAAATTGTTCCATTGTTTAGACTAGAGCTGGCTGACAGTTTCTTCATTTATCTTTCGTAGACTAACGCTGCAGTGGACATATTCGAGGCATTAGGCTGCTGCTGATTTGTCAACCTTGACCTTCTGCCACATTAGCTCATTGCAAACCTGACACTCTTCATTTCTCAGCCGTAGATTATTTTTTTTTTCCTGAGTCAAGATTAGCCACCACTGCTTATGTGAAAGATATATGGACACATACCAAAAGCCAAAATACAATGTTTTCTTTTTCACATTGGATCCCTATTCACCAACTTGTGCTCTATATTAGAAACACATCTCATCAGTCACAGCTCATAACAAAATTTAATTGCTATTCGTCTTAACTCTGATTCATTTTATTGACTTCGTCTGGCTTAATAACAGCTTTTACACAATGGACCAGATTATGCTTGATATTAGCCAATGAAATCAGCAGTGAGTCCTCGCTACTATAGTGATGAGAACTAGTCTGTGTTGGATATACTGGTGGTTTCTTCTAAAAATTGGCTTTGGTCAACTTTATATTTAAGCTTCATATTAGGAAAAGATTGCAGTTATTTCAGCTGAAATCTGAGGACCCAGGCTTGCAAGTTTGCAGCTAATACAAGCATGAAAGTACTTCCATGAGTGCTGGAAGATGATCCCATGCCCACTTTAAATTGGATAAAACTAAGCACTGTTTCAAAGCCACCTGGAGGGGCACCAGCATGGTCTCACCAGCTTTTTTTCACCAGGACGCTGGCCTCACTTCTTTACCATTTCTTGCAAACTTTGCACGTTCAAATGTTGGACCTTATTTGGGTACTAAGCGGAATTAATACCAATGGGAAATTCTCCCAGCAGTTGTCCCTGTTAAAGCAGTAAATTGTGACTCTCACTAAAAGTTGCCTCCAGATTCCTTGCAGGTAGGATCCTATGGGAAAGAAAGCACTATTGCAGAAACAAACAAACAAAATCCAGGATGACACTACTCACAATTAGGGACAGTGGTCTCCCAGATCACTTCATTTTCGTATCTTGATGTAACTCGCTCACCTTTAAAAATACCACTGCTCGAAAAGAAGGTCTCAGATTGTGTAAAACCAATGCAATTGTGAATCAGCTGCCGAGGGAACATGAAAACAAAGGTGCTGATTGCAAGTGGTGGGAGAAACGAGGCTAACCTCATCCCATCAGGGAGATTTACCCGCGGTGTTGGCTCAGCTACTGTATGAAGAGGAGCTTTGGAGGAGAGGGAGGTCTGTGGCATCCTTCGCTCATCACTGAGCCCACTTGCAGCTGCTCGGCTGCCAGATGCTCTGGGTTTAATGGGTAAATCACAGCTGCATCACTGAAAATGCAGTACATAAGACTCAAATCTATGCTGTTAAATGCTGATGTCTCATTTTCAGTTTATTTTTCTTTTCAGTTCTTTAGAAATTTGTGGTTAACTTGGTTCTTTCTTTTTTTTTTTTTTGTCCTGTGTTTTTGGAGATCTTTGTGAGCCAGTGGACTTATGTGTGGTTATTCATGTAGAGCTCAATAAAATAGTTGAAGTAATGCAGTCTTTAACTGAATAACACTTCCATTGAAGTCAATGAGAATTTAATATGTTTAAATATCACAGAACGTAGCCCTAAATTTAGTTAAGTTGAGCATTGCAAGAAACTTAAATCAGCCATGTAGGAGGTCTTAGAAGGCCTTTTTTTTTCCCCCCTAGGATTAGCATTGTGTTTCATGTAGTGATAGACATCCAAAATGAAAATAAGGGTCACCTCGTTTAACTTGGACTGATGTTTCATAGATTATTTACCTTTATGGTACTTCATCTCTTGGTGTAGGCTTATCTGAAAAAACATAACAAGACGTAATGATAACTTATCTTCACTGACTAAAAGTTACAAAAATAGAACAATCTGCCTTTGATGAAACGCTTGAATTTTTAAAATTCTTTCAACAACACTCTTGACCTGCACTGTCTTGCAAATTCCTAGACTTCTGCGAGCAAATGTCATGAAATGAACTACAACTATTCCACAGATGTGGGGATTTCAGTAGCATTATCCAATACCCAAGTTACAGTTGTTGATTTTGCTTTTCTTGAGTGGCAGTGACTACTGTTATTTGCTTCATAGTCTGTGGGGGAAAAGTAAAACTGTAAGATAATAAAATTTTGTTGGAATTACTGCGAATAAGTAAGTTATTCCTGTGAAGCCAGGAATAACTCTCAGATCGGAGACGAAGTCTCCTGCTTGGCAGAGAGGTTGAACGATGAACTGTAACAAGGCGTTACTGCTTGCTACTATTGGGGTAGCCTTTTGTAATTATGGTTCTTACTTACCAACAGAGAGTTAACTTGTTTTTGTCTGTTTGTGCTATCGCTATTCTTAGGGATTGCTAGGTGCTATATAAAAACCCACCAACATCTCGACATCTTGTTCGGATAAAGAAGAAAGAACACCTCCCCTTGGCGAAGTGCAAATAATAAAGGAAGGTTAGTAAGATGATCAGGAAAGATTTGAGTGAGAATCAGGAAACAATTGGCAGTTTACAACAGCCTAAAATCAGACTGACTTTCAAATGGCACAGGCCCTGAGCATGTCCAGAAGATGAGTTTCTCATGACTCTCCACTTACTGTGACGATAAAGTGTCGATCTTTATCAAGCCTGAGCTATCTACATAATCTTTTTCCCTGACTGCTAAGCTCTCTGAGCAAATCCTACAGCTAAAGGGACAGAAAATTAATGTTTTTGAACTTGTTATGAGAAGAATCCTTCTTATGAAGCACTGCAAGCTTTTTGTCACCAACTTTTTGTCATCAGTGGAGCCCAGACTTCATCCTACTGCTGGAGCAGGAGAAAGCTGTGATTATCTGATAGCCGCTTGTTTACACGTAGTGGGAAGTGAGAATGATAATTCCCCCTCAAGAGCACTTCACATCTTTTTCTTTTTTTTTTTTTTTCCAGCTCCAAACTACATAACATAATAATCTTTATTGCCATTTTATTCCATGTAAGAGACAGATGAGGCCATGCGACATTTTACTCGGGTCTCGTACTACAGTAACTGTAATTTACATCAAGAGTTGTAAATTGCCAGACAACTGGAAATAGCATGAAGTAAATGCTTCCTAAAATGCCTTAATATGAGAGCTAATAGCTATAACGTATGTTTCTTGTAACTCAGTTCAGTCTAAACTGAGAGTTAATTGGATGGTCATACTTACGTGGATAAGTATTCAAACATGTCTAAACTTCGTAAAACCTCCTGTACAAAGAGAAAGACAGTATTAGAGCAAAATCAAAAACAAACTTCTAAGCATGTTTGCACGGCAAGCTCAATAAGCACTTTTGCTGATCTGCATGAAACCTGTACAATTTAAATGCCATTATTCTTTTTGTCAATGTGCAGGCAAATTCTAGTACCAGTGGAAAACCTAAAAATATTAAGTTTACTTAATAAAACCTATTAAAATGGGTGGCATGAAACGGAATTATTTCAACTGGAATCTATACACCGGGGAAAAGCGAGATCTTGAATATTCACATTACAGCTCATTGAAAAGGCAATGGGCTATGCAACAAGATTGACAACAAAGGGAAAAATGATGAGGAAAATTGCCTTACTTATCTGCTAGAGTGCTCTTGACTGCCAACTGTAATTTTATGGTTCATTATATAAAAAAATACCATTAATGTTAGTACTTGTGTATCATAATCATGCGAAGAAGGGAAAAAGTTCATTGAAATGTGCTCCATTTTTAATCAAGACACTATAATTGTGTGTTTTTCAGGCATCATCAATTTCCATCAATTTTACTGCTGCAAAAATAATGTGCTGCTATAGTTCTTCTTCTTCCAAAGGTCAATTCCTGCATGAGGTACATCGACTGCAGGGATGTAAACTGTAAATAAACAGCAGCATAATTTACCTTCTCTGATATTACTTGATTCATCATGAGCTTTAAGTTGATAAGTGAAGAAAATGGAATCGCTGGCTTTAAATTTTGTGGTGCATCAGATAACTTAGAAATTACAGGAACTTTGGTTATATAAATGTTGTTATATAAAATGTCAGGCAACAGCCAATATTAGCATTGCAGAGACAATAATACATAGCAAATGTATCTGTCAGCCTATCTGTGTGCTTTCACTAGTTTTGAAAATCACAGAACAGATAAAATTGTCTGAAACAATGGCAGGCTCTGCGCTGCGGTGTGTTGCATGCCTCGTGGATTAACCATCTCAAAACAGCTTTGACCATCAGAGGATTTGGGTTCCTGGCACCTAAAGGGGAATGGTGGTGTTACTAACCCAAACACCCCATCTGTTTGGTTTTTTTAATAAGGTGACACAGGGAAATTTAGTGATGCTAAATTAGAATATCCAGAAAGTTTGTGCTGAACAAGTTTTCTGAATTAACATTTGTATTATTCCAGTTCGATGTCAGGGAACAAGTCTACAGCAAGGCCTCGGTCCCGGTGCATCCCTGGAATGGAGGAGAGTCCCTAGACCAAGGACTTTCTTCTTGACAAAACAGAGATGATTCCCTGGTGATATTTTCCTAGCTAGGGGATGCTCAGACTTTCTTTATTCCATGATGCTGTGATTGAGACTGACCTTGAGCAGTAGCTGCTCTTTTCTCCTGGGAACGTGCTCTTAGTTTTGAAGCCTGGGCATTTTAAATTTTGTTTAGAACTCACAACTGGCCAGCGAAGTACAAAGAGTTGGTGGTGGATCTTCTATCGAAGTGTTTCAAGGCTGTCCTTCATCTACTGGTGTAGATGTGCTTTATGGGCAATCTCTGTTGTAGCTGATCCTGTATCCTGTTGAACAGGTCCCCTTCTTGCAGAACTGCTACTTGAAGTATTTCTTTTCATGCTGAGTCTTGTAATCTCGTTCTAAATTTCTTGTAGCGCAATAGATGCCTGAGACCAAGGCAGAGGCTAAGTGCTGCCTTTCCAACCTCGCAGACAATCCCAGAGGCACCAAGTCCCTGTTCTCCGCATCAAGCTGGGACCTCCCAGAGTGGGTTACAGCACCAGCTTCCCCTGAGGAAAGCAAGGAAGCAACTTTAATTTTTGTTGACCTTACAGACTATTCGGTCACAGCTTTTGTTGCATCACGTAAAAGGCGCAGTGGTACACACCACAGCCAGAAAGAAACCCATTTTCTCTATTCTCCATCTTTTAAAAGTTCCCTCTCCTTAAATAAAGCAAGAAAAGCCCAGTACAGTAGAAAGGCCTTCTGCTGGGTAGCTGATACTAGGGCAAACAGATCATAAACCCAGCATTACTTGGATGATATATTTGTGTAGTATTTCATCTGTACTAGTGTAATACACTATCAGGCTTGTGTTGCTTTGATGATGTATTACTTGATAAAATAAGGTCAGCTGTCAAAAACCCATTCCCGTGTCTGAGGCACTCAAAGTTTTGTTGGGGGAAAAGAAAAAGCAAAGTTCATTTTATTCCTAAAGAGCGCGTTCTTCAACACAGTGAAGTGAGGGATGGTAAGAGTGAAGCTGAGAGGCTTTATTGAGGCTGACAAGCCCTCTAGAAATCCCATCACGTAGCCAAGGCCATAGGGCCCAGGGCCCTGGGAACAAAGTGCGGTATTTGCTGCCAACTGGAAGCTGTCCTGCAGCTCAGCAATAGGCCTGAAATAGATGAAATAATACACGTATTTATGCCTATTTTCAGATAAATGTCACTGTACGCATAACACCTTCGGAGCGGGACCATCCCGCAGCAGATGTTGAGCAGCGGAGCGGTCAGTGGTGGAGGAACCTCTCCCTTCTGCCCCCAGCAGAAGTGAGTGTCTGGGGTAAGGCTTTGCGAATCTCACTGTAAAAAATGGCATTATTCATAGTGTATGATTAGTCTTTCATGCTTTCCTTGTTATAAATATGTAACACATGCTACAGTGCAGAATGTGATAATATATTCTAACGTGATCTTTAATGCTGATATTTAAAAACCTGTTCCTGAATATGCACAGTTTAAATTTCACATGAATGTATGTCTACCATTTTTCCGGTTTTAAAGCATGATGCCATTTAACAAGAAGTAGGCTTTATATCAATGCGTTTTTACCTCTTCCTTCAGCTCATCTATCCAGAGCTAAATATTTTCTTCATCTTCTACAGAAAAAATGAATTATTCTAAAGCAAAGTGTGCTGCAGCGTGTGTGTGTTTGTTGGTAAGTCAAAATACAAACACTGGGAGAAGATATTCTCATTTGTTTTCCGTTCCAGTTTTTAAGTGATATGTTAGGAAGCAATCATAATAAAGAGGAGCTGAAGGAGCTGAGGAAATTATTTCTCAGTTAGACAGCAGCCTGCTGTTATCTCTAATCTAAGAGGCACTGGATAGAGGTCATCTTCTGATCAATGAGGTGAATTTCATTTTATGATGTCGAAAACAGACAGAGAATGGTACAATCAAGTGCTTTCAAAGAGAAAGAAAAAGCAGTCAGAGTGTGATGGAAGAACCATAACAAAAATAAACAGATTTATTGCTATATATAGCCTGTTTTATAAGGACTCTGTAGTGCAGAAAGAGGATGTTACTCTACTTTAGCCCCCCAGATATAGGGAGTATTGCCAAGATTTATATTCACTTTACCTGCCCAGGATGGTCTTCTGGACAAACGGGGTTAACATGGTGCACTGCCACATCCAAAGATTACCTTTCATAAAGGATAAGCAATTTAGTTTCCAAGCTGAACGCTTAAGCATGTAATGTAATGCGACTTTCGGGAGTCCCCATGCACAGAGTGCTGCCAGCTTTTCTGTTTCACAGTCTCCAGAAACTCAAAGAGAACCCAGTTTCTCCCGAGTGGCCAGGCTCCGAGGGGCTGCCGCTCTGGCTAGCGATGGGCTTTGCCCGTATTTTCCTTTTCAAGTGGAATTTCACCTGGCCAGGTTTTACTTGCAGCACTCTCTGGTGGGACTTTGGGTCACTAAACCATATGGATTGCAAGGGCTGGTTAAAATGTTTGCTGCTGAAGTTGTATGGTTAGTTTGGAATATTAAGCATGGATGTGTTGTCATGGTAATTGTGCAATTATTGGGTGTATGATCGAGCCTGTGCCATAGCTGAGCCTTAAACAATGTCTGCTCTTCCATTCAGGATCTGGGGAAAGGGACAGAGAATTGTGGCTTGGAGGGTTGGGTTACGAATGGCTGTCCAGCAAGAACTTAATATTTTCCCACAAAAATACTGAATTTCACAATGAGCAAAGTTGTCTGTTTGAAATTATCCGCCATGTAGCAATCTGGATAATTTTCACGAGAAGAAGCAAGATAACCAAAATTGATAAAAGCACATAGATGAGCAAGAGGAAAATATTGCTTAAATACAGAAAAGGATAAAGAGATTTGAGAAACGTATGTAGCAGGAAATGGGCAGCTGTGTGTCTGTCACAGTGCAGCTGGACATTCCCGAGTGTCTGACTTAGTATTTGTGTTTTAGCTATGAAGTAAATGAAAGTTGGACTGGAAGTAATCCTTGGTTAAGGTTTTAAGGGTGACATTAGACCTGTACTTGTATCCCATGCAAAGGAACCCAGAATTTTAATTGATCTGCTGCTGTTATGTCTATCAGAGGGTGCACAGAGGTGAACTATTCTGCTGGCAGTGAAATGTAGAAACAACGTTTTACATTTTTGTATGCCTCATCCAGAAATATAGCCTTCTGGATATGCATATTTGAACAGATAGTGTTTGCCCCAAGTAGCAGAGCTTACTTTTCATCAGAACATACAGCAGAGGTGGGTTTTTTTCAAACCTTGCAAACTGTGCAAATCTGCACAGTCACTGGAAAGCTAAAGAGAGCCCTTGCTGTCAGCGTGGATTAATCTGGAATTCCCTGGCATCTTCAGATCCTTGTGCATCAAAACATTAGTTTGCATCAAAAGTTTGAACAGAGACTCAAAGTATTCAGGAGTTCACAAAACGACAAGAGTGAATCAACTAAAATGCCTCCAATTTCTATGGCTTGCAAACTTCAAAAACTGTAATTGTGCTGGAAGTCTTTGATCTCAATATTACTCTTCTGTTGCCTTTGAAGTCAAAAGCGTAGGGCTATTGCAGCGGGATCCTCAGGTGTCGAGTGTTAATTCCCTACAGCCACATTTAAGGTACATGGCATGAGTTATTGACCACTAGGGGCTAAAGAATGTAACCATATGCAGAGAGCATTTTCGAATTAAAGAAGGTTTCACATGTCAGTCGTTTTGGTGCAGATTTATTTATACCAACGAAGAGGTCACTGCAGACCTCTGGTGCACAGGACCTCTGGAAGACATTTTCTAAAGCAATCACATATTTTTAATAATCAACTGTTGCAGCTGAGCAGGAGTTAAAATGATGTCAGAAGTGACACACTAAAGAGCAGCTTACGTTATTTTTGGTGCTTAGAAGGGGGAGGTTGGTGAGGGGCTGGGCTGGATCGCGGGGAATCTCTGCCTGCCCCTGGGATGGGAGTTTAATGCTGTAAATTGGTACCAGCGTCTGCCTTCATCCAGCAGAAGTGGAAAAGAAAAATGGAAAGGGTTGCATTTATATGACTTGTAAAATATTCATTTATGTGCTGCGCTTGCGGAGAATCGATCTCTAGAGAGCGTGAGGTTTCTCCTTCTCAGTCAAATTAGATTAGAGGTAAGAGCTGAGTGGGATAAAATGTCATGGGGACGGGAATGGGGTGAAATGGTGCCGGCGTGAGCTCACCTCGGGCCCCTGAGCGGGGCAGGGGGTCATTAGGGACGGCTGAGGCTGCAACGGGACCGAGACATGAGCTTGCCCCTGAGGACGCATCTCTGGGTTTTGATTCCACTAGGTGGGAAACTGTTGAAATATTTTTGTAGATTTGGTCTTCAGTGACTTGTTTTAAATGTCAAATTATGGCAAGGTTAAATAAGGCCAGCGCTGAGGGTGGAAATGGTTTATTCCTTTTATTTTGGTATTATTTTCAGCGTATAGTGAAAAAGAATGCAGCAATGGGTGCAGCGGGATTTGTGCTTTGCTCCTCCACTGATGTCCCGAAGCAGCACCCACTGGAACGTCAGTAAGGTTTTCAGGGTGTAACAGTGGTGGTTCGTAGGCAATTGGATTTATTTCTCTAAGTCTGTGTGGCCCCCAGCCAGGTCTGTGCGTGAGACGGGGTGGGGGCACTCAGAGCTGGGTTAGCCCATGGCTGGAGTCACTGGTCTCACCAACCCAGTGGGCTTTTCCCAGTTAAAATGCTCTTGGAATATTTTAAGCGAGATGTGCTATTGTGAATGGGATTTTTCCAGTCTTGTTCTGATGTTAAGGAGTCCTGAAGGGTTTCTAACTACAGACTTTTAGATAGTTAAACTGAGAAATATCTTCTATGATGTTTTCAGCTACTTCTGACAATAACGTCTTTACCTCGGGAGCAAAGTATTCACGATGATGTCAATAAAGACAGCAGCTTTGACAGCAGTTTTATATATCAGCATAGATGTAGAGTGCTGAATATTACCTGTATTATCAATTGGCTAACACTTTCCACGGGAAAGATGTCTCTTTAGAAAGCTCTGCCTTTTATGAGTGTCATCAACGTCTGTCAGGCTTGACACGGCTAGGTTTGACTGAGTTTGAGGTTTTTGTTGTTGTTTAAATTTGTGATAAAATAAGTGAGCATTTTCTGAGAACTGGATGTTGAAAAATGTGTTGTGTTCAAATATAAACTGCCTCATTTTGCCGTTTTTTGTGAAAGCTCTGAGATCTGTGGAGGAAAAGACTTAAGTAATAGAGTGATTTGCCATGCTTTTGGTATTAAAACAGCACAGGTACAGTTCATGCAGAGGCAGTGACTTATTACAGCTCTAAATATCTCTCCCTTTAAAAGCTCTGGGGTTTAAAAGCTTTGTGCAGAGTCTCCATCGGCTTTCGGATGACCCAAGGGCAGAGGAGGAAGAGCAGTGAGGGCAGCGAGTGCTGGCAGGGAGCTATGAGCAGGTGCAGAATATCATACCAATAAGAAACAACTTATTTGCAAGAGTGAGGAATATTTGTTTTTCCACATTATGAAAAAAAAGATTCCCTCTATTTCAAAGTTAGTGCAAACGAGTATGGGTTCATACTTATTATTTCAGTTGCAGTCTCCTGATGGATGCAGACAGAGGGCAGGCTTACTGACAAATTTCTACCATTCCAACTTTGTCAGTGTTTGTTGGCGAGCGTAACATAGAAAGAGGACATAACATAGATCATATGTCACAGCTCACCGCTGTCTTGTGTCTGCAACTGGTGGCTGAGGACCATGCTCCTGAAGAGCAAGGAGATATCAGTCACGCTTCCAGCCGATGACACGAAGTGTTTCCAAACTGATTGCTGCCTGGAGTGCCGAGTTGTAAGGCGCTGATATGAAGAACGGCTCCCGGTTGCGAGCCGTGGGACAGCTGGTGGAGGCGTGCAGCACGGTTTCAGACCGCACTGCATAACCCACCGTCTTTTCTGGCTGCAAATTACTGGGCATGCAGACCACCCGGCGGCGGCGTGACCGGCCCATGTCCCCTCCTCTCGTACCGGCACCATGACTTGAAATGCAACCGGAGACCAGCGAGGAGCTGCTTTCGTTACAGGAGGCCTCTTTCTGAATATTTATGTCTGAGATATAAATCACGCTTCACACATCACTCAGTGTAATAGGTTCCTATAATTAAATGAGAGCTTTATTGAATAAATTACCGCAGTGGTAATTATATGTGTAATACTCTTGCTGTATCTCCGGCAATTCCTTTGACTTTATTGCAGATAAAACAATGACCTTGTCTATTTTCATAATGCTTGATAATTTAAGAAGACTGAAGAAATGTTAATTTTCAGTTGTCCAAGAAGTCTTTAGAAATATTACCAGTAATAGTATAAGCTCAATATTGAGACAATATTTTTTCCTAATACTTTTTGCATACTGACAGTGCCAGTGTTACCCCTGTTACCTTTGGAAACACAAACTTACCTGGATGACAACGGAGCTTGGTATGTGCAACAAACACTGGTAATATAGTGGGAAAATGTCGGGTTTGTCTGTGATATCCCCAAATTGATTTTTCTCGATGGAGTGGGGAGCCAGAATTATCTGCATCCAATCAGCAAGGACCTTTATGTAAATTAATGCCGAATTAGAATAGCAGAGTGTAACTTGATGACATTAGCCTTATTTTTTGTATATTAGTCAATATTTGCTAAGTTTACAAGTTTCCCTTTCCTTTGGCTAAGTTATTTATATATGCACACAAGTAGCAACTCACCCATTGGATACTTAAATTAAATTCCAGTGAGGCTTTATTTTTATTTACTGCTTTCTCCAATATATGCATATCTTTCAAATCTCTACAGAGCTGCATCGATTCCTGTAGTACCATCTCCTCGTTTATTGAGTACAAGTGGTGACTGATTGTCCCTTGATACTTCAGGAAGACCTAAAAGATACAAGAATGTAGTTTTAAATAGGCCATGACTTTATTAAGCTGCCGCCACATCTGGGAAATTATTTGAGATGGTTGGGAATTTCTTGACAATTTTTTTTTCCCGCTGGAAAAAAATGCTGATTTGCCAAAATCAAATCTGTTTGCTAAGCAGAATTTGATTCAACATATCCAATTAAGAGGAAAAAGAAGCCAGTGCAATAGCGGGTTGACACTGTTAACCAAAGATTGTGCTTTTTCTTGTGATGGCATTTTTTCAAAATTTTAATGAACTTCTACTTAAAAAAAAGTTGAAACCAATTAATTTGACTGGCCCGACAAAAAAAGAAGCGGGGGTGTTAGTGGGTGGAAATGTGAGATCGCAGATTTACACCCTGTCTCGTACACCACTTCTCTGCAAACTGTTGCAAACTTGTGGGAGAAGGAAACACAGTCTACACACAGCGGGGAACTTCCTTGCCGTGCTGCCACGCTGCTGCTACCCTCCCAACCCCTGCTTATAGAAAGCTTGGGTGAAAAAATCAGCATCTCATTGTAGAAGGCATTAAACGCCAGTTTTCCTCCTTCTTGGTGTCTTCTGGTTGGTGTCTTTTGCTTTTCTGGGAGCAGCTGGCTTCCATCACCCTGTGCAGAGAACCGAGCTTGGGCTCCTGCTTGTCTTTCAGCTCTTGGGCTGCGTGTGCCAGCCCGTCCCCGCTCCTGCTTAGCTTTGCTGGGATCTTCCTGAGCGTCTCCTCTTTGCCTCGACCCTACTGAACGTCACCTTTTTGGGATAAATTGATATTGATCCATTTCTAGTAATGACTTTGCTTGAGATTTGCATTACTGTAATATCAGGATCCTGTCAAGTTAGTTTGAAAACACAGTCTGGTTCAGAGAAAACACTTTAGTTTAAGTAAACACTCTACGTAAAATCTGAACTGATCTCCAATTAAATACTTTTTAAAAAGTAATTTGTACTTTCACTCAATAGGATGCAGGAAGGATAGCAAGGCTTTCTACTGTGCTTTGAAAAGCCGTGGCAAATAACTTCAGTAAAAGAAAAATAACCTAATAGCAGCTTTCTATGGAAATTCACAGTATTTCTTTGTTCAATGGTATGTGAAAATACATGTGCTTTGTATGAATATAGATATGAAGAAATAATTTATCAAGCAAATATATAGGTACTTCTTCAAGAATTTCTATTGCTTTGGAAACATTATTCTTTTTCCGCTACAGCTTTACTGATCTGTTTTCTGATGGATAGATCTAAGATGGGAGAGGAAATACTTTCCTTCATTTTATGATGAAGAAAAGGGAAGAAAGAAAAACGAAGCATTAAGATGCCAACATGTGTGTCATCTACTTCAGTTCTGCCTGAGAGAACTAGATTCAGCAGAACAGTTTCACCTGCGCAGAAGTTATTGCCTTACCTCCTCTGCCTCTTCTCACAAGTTTTCCTGTTTTTTCCTTAGTTTCTTTGTATTTTACCTTTCCGAAGAGAGTAAAGCATCTGCTCTCTAAGGTTATACAGAAATCGATGCCATCAAGTACTAGAGAGCCCCAGCTCTGCCAGACTAAGGGGAATATTTTTAAGGGTGATAGTCTGTAAATGCAATTAGGTGTTTGTGTACCTCTAAAACTTACGTATCTAAACACCTTTTAAAAAATCTGCAGCTAGATGTTTATTGATAAACAACATGACTAGGTCTTGCCATAGAAGATTTTGCCCCAGTGGCTCTCTAACCTGGCCCCCTTTTGCTGGGGTGAGCAGGGGTGGACACCCGGGTCCACGGGCATCCCACGGGGGACTGCCCCGCGCTGGCCTCTGCCGGGGGCTGCCGGGCAGATACAGCTGGGGAGAAAAACAGGGGTCAGAAGTAAAAGACATTTTTCTAGCTGTAGCTAGAAACTTCACACACCTTAACTGTCCTCTGCCCCAGGATCAGCCACGCTTGCGATGGTTTTGATGGTCGTTCGTCCAGCCTTTTCTTAAATGCCAGTGACGGGGATGGAGATGCCGTGGTCTGAACTGGCCTTGCAGTTAGGCCAGCTTAAACCTCCCTGGAAATATTTGTTGCCTAACTTTCAATGGGAAAGAGAAAGAGAAGGAGAAAAAGAGAGAAAGTGAAAGAAAGAGAGAAGAAGGTAACACCGAAGTTGCTGCAAGAAGAGTTATCCTCATTTTGTGGAGCAGAGGTTACTCAAACATTTCCACAAGTTGCATTTGGTGCGTGCACCAGGTATGACAGTATTATTGTGACACATATCTCAGCGTTGCATTGTGACAGTGCCATTAAATTTCTCAGTAAACCCATAACGTTAATAATAGACTGAGTAATCTGAGCTACAGTTTTTCCTTTTACATTACCGCTATGCTTCACAGGAAAATCATCTCAGACTTTTGTGGCTGTAATTATTCTAAAGTCTGTATTGCCAACACGGCGACTGCATTTAGGCTAGACTGAGTATTAGCTGTAGGAAAGAGATGGATGGATAGAAAGAGACTTACAGGTTAGGGAAAAGATATGATTATTCATTTTTCTTTAGCAAAAAGTAAGAATCATAGTAATTCTTAGTACTGACTAGGAGCCAAAGGCTAAAGCTGTCTTTTAGAAAAAATAAAATGCAGTGTCTGTTGGGAATTATTTCACTTTGAACTCCATGGTCAGCAGATATCCTTGACCCAACAGATGGAAAGGTCATAGTTAAAATATAAAGTAGCTACTATTTTAAAAAGCAAATATAAAAGACATTTAGCTCAGCAAAATATTATTTCTAAGCTTTGTACACTGACAAGAAGTCCAAGAGCTTCCTGTAACCCCTTTGTAGTTGACAATGTAAACATCATTCTTCTCATGCAAATAACAGGGGTATTTCTAGTAAAGATTATACGGCATGGTATTTCTGACGCTTACTTATTTTTTTGTAAATACATTTTCTAAAACTATATTCTCTATGACAATACTCTCAGCGGGCTTTTGGGATGCTCCAGGTTATATTCAGCATCACGGCCTCTCGGCTTTCTGGGGCTGGACACACGACCCTTTCTGGGATGTGCAACTGCATCCCACCGAGACCCTCCCTGGTGTGGCGGCCACCTGAGCATCCTCTCGACAGCCCGTTTTAAAATCCCACCACACAGCTGGAAGCCGTGCAGCATGACATTTAGTTGAAGGCGATGAGGTAGCTGCTTAGCTCCTCCATCCAGTTCCAAATCCCAGCTAGCAAGCTTCGTGCCAAGCACATGCCTTCCACACGCGTCCAAACGTCATGCTTGGAGAGGCCTCTCTGCAAAGCCCATTCCTCACCTTTCCGGAGCAGTTGTTAGATTGACAATACACAAACAGAACTTGCCACGAGGCAATAAAGAAATATTTGACTGAATGTGACGAGACAGTGTTGTGGCTACCTCTAATAAACACGAGCGTAGCGGTTGTTATTTTGGGCAATTGCCTCTAATGAATGGGATTCTGCTGAACGGTGAACAAGGGGGGAACACGCAAACTTGCGCGCACACACACACTTCTGCGATCTCTGCCCACTACCTTCCTTATATTTAAAACGCAGCAGAGCAGATCTTCAGGACCACAAGATCATTACTGAAATGAGGACGACTGTGACCTTGACCATGGGGAACGTGTGCCAGACGCTGGTGACGGAAGCTACAGCTCCTGAGGGTAAAGGGAAAGGATGCTTAAGAGTGAGTTTTGTGCTTTGCCAATACCTGGACAGAGGAAAAGTTGGTGTGGCCTCTAATTTGTGCTGGGCATGACCCTCCCAGGAATTTCAGTCTGTAACGGAGGCCCAGTAGAGTGCACGGAAATATCCCACCTCGGCAGTTGGTAAGTGCAAAACATCTGCTTTGCCAGTGAGACTCTAATGTTCAGACTTTTTAATTCAATTAGTGCACTTAACCAGTCTACTTTGAGGGGCATATTGACCAGTTCTCTATCCCCAATATTATTCTTATTTCTCTGAGAGTTGTTACTAGAAAGGACAGTGCTTTTGTCTAAATACAGAGGTGTTATTTATTTGAATCCCCCTCCCCAATTACTTAAGTTTGTGAAAAGCTATCAGCTGGAGACAGATAGTGCAGTAGCAGGGGTATTTTTCCTTGATTGAGTTTCTACTTGTACATTTCCCAAAGCAAATAAAACCAGATTAGAATTGAATTAAGGGGGTTCACGCAGTGTTTTGTATTGGTTTATTTAATAGGTATAAACCTTATACCTCACCTAATTAGTGAAAGCCATACAAACGTATGTCAGTTTGAAACGTCTTTGTTGCATATAGAACAAGCAATGTAGCTCCGATACATGAGCTGTGGTTTTCTGAATGTTGCCGGAACATGATTGCTTTTTAAAATATTGAGCAAATTTGTTTGTGGCCATGTCTTTTAAAGAAAATCTTCTTTGTCCACAGTTTTTGGGGGAGATGTGGGAAGAAAACCTCTTGGATAACTTGGTAGGCACCTATCAACTGAGACATCCCAAGTAACTTTTAAAATATTTAATATTTGTGTCTAATTTTAAGTTGGACTCTTCAGAGGCATCTACAGAAATCAGGTTACCAGTTCCCACTGAATTTCAGTACAAGGAGGCTCTCTAAAGCCTACAGGAACCTTGGATTTCCATCAGTATTAGGAAAATAATTAGATTACATTAATTTTAGGATTAAGAAGCAAGCCTGGGAAATACCCGTTTATTATTTGCTGGATTTGGATAGTCTCACCGTGATTATAGTTTTCTTTGTTTTCCTTATCTTCTTTGCAGTTCTGGCAGTTATCAAACGTATGCATCGGGAAAAGAAAACCAAAACCAACCCCACAAAAAATGAATGCCATGAGTCTAACAAAGTGGGATGTAAAATACGTAGAGAAAACAAGGACGGGCTTTTGTTCCAGAGGAGTTCCTCAGCCCTATAGCTCTCCAGGTGGTAAGTGAAAATGACATCTCTCTCTCTCACTCTCTCCCTCTTTTTAGTGTAGTATCTGGCTGGAATTCTCCTGTTGTACATTAACGCACCAGGACTGCAGAAGAAACCTCAGTGAGTCATCAGCTTCGTAAGTATTTCCCTCTGCTGTACTGCAAAGCCCTGTGTCTGAATTACTCCTTATGTCAGTAAAAATGCAAAGCCATTTTCCATTTAAATATTTAAGTTAAGCAATTTGATAACACAGGCAACAAGGACTGGAAAATCTCATCTACTATCATGACCACAACAGTGACAGATACTAGTAATACTTCAAAGGAAGGTCAGCACTCCAAACAAATTACATAGGAGCCTTCAGCTGAGGTGTTTGCTCTCCAAAGCATGAATATATGGTGGATACAGAATTTAAGGATATTAAGTTATTTAGCCTCAGAGTTTGACTTCATGGTAGACAGTGGCACTGAACTCCACAGCTTGCAGCTTGATTGCAGACCATAAATAGTGCATGTGCGCCATATCGAATACATGACCTAATTTCATTTATCTTGAGAATACATCTTGAATAAGAAGTAGAGGAAACCGAGAACCTTTTTTTCTTTTGTTTCTTTCTAAAGCTTTCTGGGGGAAGGGAGGGGATGTAGTTGAAACAAAATTTTTTTTTTTTTTTTTGTGGAAATTTCTCAGCTTCGCTGGAAGCTTCAAAGACCAGCCCCCTGATCCATGATGGTTTCTGCTAAAAGATAACAACCTCCAAATGGGATTATTTTTCCCGGGTAAGGCAAGAACGCTTTCTTTTCAAATGCTTGCTGTATATCAAGAAGAAGAAAGACTTGAAACTAGCAAGTGGAGGTGCAAGCTATACTCACAGGTGACACCATCATCAAGTTTGCAATATTGCAATGAGGATGACAGTCAGGTAACTTTTGGTTCATTTTATTACCAGTATTGATTAGCTGACTAAGCAAACATGTTGCAAATGTGTGGCATGAGAAAGCCTGGCTAACGTTCATGAACTGCAAGATGCTCGGCTCAGCGAGCATCACAAGTTGGTAATTCCCAATACACACTTTAATGAAGTCCGACATATAACTTCAGTGTGACCTTGTTTAGTACAAGAGCAGTAATATCGTGAGTTACGTCAATAAAACCTGAATAAGGGGTTTGGGTTTTTTTTCCACTGAAAAGAGTCTCTGACACCTGCACCACTATAAATATTCATTGGAAAATCATACCGAATGGTGTTAAGGTTTATTTTTGGTGGGACTGGGGCCTGCATTTGGGTTTATGCCACAAGAAACTAAACAATTTAGGATGTTATTTATGAATATATAATGTTAGAAACAGTAGTTGAAGTTGGAGATACAAAAGTAGATATGGGAGTGTTTCCACATGCATTTGCCGGAGATATTTAAAGCAGCTGGAAATGGCCCGTGGTTCTCTAGTGCTCTGTTCACCCAAGAAATTATGAAGTATATTACAATGCAGCAGTGCACTCTAACAGCTCTTGATGACCTGCTTTTACAGGGCCTGTGCTATATTTAAATGCTCATTTTCCTTTGGAATATCCCAGGATATTATTTGGGATGAGAGAAGTATTCCCTCCTTTCTTAAGAAGAGTTCCCTGATCAGGGGACAGCAATTCTTGATGGTCAAAGACGCAATATCGGCATAGTCAAAACACAGTAACACAGCTTTTAAATACTTCTGTATTTGTTTTTTTGTCAGTTATGATTTTATTTTCTTTTTCTCTGTAATGTAAAGATTAGGAACAAAGTTTAATTAATTTTCGTTGTGGCTGCAGGGACATGAATGCAAGTGCTGACTGAAAGACTGTGGATCTCTGTTATTTGTTCATATTTTTGCCTCCCTGCGTGAACTTTGTGCTTCTGTTGTGTTCTTGAGGACACTTGAGTGCTTATTTTGGGACAGAAGGAAATTACAGCGAAGCAACAAAAAATAAATCTGGAGCCAGTTCACTTCATATGGTTTTAATGTTGTACTCTTCAAAAACGAAAAGGCTTTTCAAATGAAAAGGGTACTTCTCGAATGTATCCACCAAAGAGACTCATGGCAGGAGAGGTGGAATTATAAAGCAGGACAGTCAAATGAAATCTGCTTTTTTCTTGGAGCGTTTTACACCAGAAAATCTGTTCTGATGTCCGTGTGCTCTTTGAGTGAATCAACTCACTGTCTCTATCCAGTTCCCCCCACCTCAGTCACAGGAGACGTCTCCCCCCGTCTGTGAAGAACGAGTCTGGTGGAAGAATCGCTTCTGGAGGAAGAGCCCCAGCTGGCCACTTAGATTTAAGACAGGTTAGGACCAGGCAGGTTTAAGATAGGTCTTATTACAAACTGAAGATGTGGTGGGGCCAAAAATCTTAATCCAAGATCTGCCTCTGTCCAAGGAATAGCAAAATCCACAGCTGTGTTATTGGAGTAGTGAATGTTGCACTGAAGGTGAAAATCACTTCACCTTTTGTTTCCTTCCTTGACATTATTCCACATGTATTCAAAACAGAATATGAGTTTCTGGGAAAAGGCCATAAGAGCCTTCTGAGCATACAGATATTACAGCTGTCTCAGAAGTCTGACAATTCCCAATGTGCTCCGTAATAAAACCTGGCATGCAACTGTAGAGTAATCTACCCGCCTTTGCTCAAGAGCAGTAATATTGTGGGTTACATCAATAAGGTCTGATTCAGTCCCGTCACTGTGAAGATTGTCTTTTTTGACACCTGTGTAGCTCCAGATGCTCATTGGAAATTCATATTGACTGGTATGGAGCTGTATTTCCTATTCGGAGACTCCGTAGATTCTCATGACGATCTTCTAGCAGTTATGCATTTAAATATATCCGCATATGTAGATGATTATAGCAATGAAATGTCCTGCCCGGAGTCTAGCATGCAAACCCTGCCTCAGCCCTCTTCTGCGCGAAGCGTGGAGCAGCTGCCCCCAGTCACATCCCAATTTCAGCAACGAAGGCACCCAAGCCAAACACAGGCCAACCTCTGCTCCTCTGCTTATTAGACAACATTCATCACGGCACAGCTAATGTGGCACAGCGGCATGTGGTAAAGTTGGGATTTGTGCGAGCATGCAAAGATACACGCCTAAACATCGTTATTTTTAGCATTTATCTATTGCTCAAACATAATATACAGGCAGGCATTGTTCCTTTTAGAGCTTTTTTAACATGCATTCTGGACACAATGAAAATAATATTTTTAAAATGTCTACATATATTAAAAGAAATATGCAACTCTGTTTCCTGAACTCAGTAACAGCCACAATCTGGCTTCACCTTTACTATTGCTTCTTTACTATCTTAATGATGCAGTTTCATGCAGGCAAAAGACAGAATGACTTCGATGTGAGCTTTGTGCTTATGAATATTATTGTCAGAAGCCCTTTGTTTCACCTTTAGTAAGAAAAGGAGAAAAATACGTAGGAAATATCATGGCATTTATAACTTAACAGAGTCCGGATTTTGCTTTTGTGTTTGTTTTTTTTTCCCAGTGCTTCAGTCAATGGCATTTTTGGCTCATCACGTGCTGGTTTAGCGTTGCAAAAGGCTTTTATGTTACTCAGCAGCTTGTGTTGATGCTGAGAGGGGCACAGAGAGGTTGGTATGGGTGGCTGTGGTAGGAAATATGTCATATTTTGTGTTCAGGCAACGTGCAGTTGGAATTCTGACGTCGTTGTTCATAGACACTGTGCCGACCCCTTCCCTAGGAGCCAGCTGAAAAGGGCTTTCCCGCGTTGATCTCCTGCTGCGCTGGGGTTCACGCAGGGCTGGAGCTGCTGCACTGGGGGAGGCATTTTGCAGATCTTCCTTCTACCCCAGAACAACCCAACAGGACCAGTGGTAGCTTGCCATTTGCCCACGTGTTATAAAATCATTACAGAAATGTGAAAAATCTCAGGCAAAATGAATAAGATTTCTAGATTTTTCCAAGCATACGCACTTGTTTAGAAAAAGAATGGATTTTTGTTGGTCTTAGCGTGCTGGTATTAGAGGTTGAAAGCAATTGAGGAATTAGTCTGGGCTACCCTTTACATTGACCCTAGATGTCATTATATAGAAATTCTGCATTCTTGGATTATGTGTACCTCATGGTATTTTAGTACGCCACACAAACAATAGGAACTGACGTGGTAGAGTTATAAGCGTACAACACGGGATGATGGGTGGTTCGAGGAGAGGCTGGGCTGTCCTTCTTGGAGGCACAGTATCTTCAAGTCTAAAGGATTAAGGATTTAAAGGACTCCAACCCCTGATGATGTGCTTATGTGACTATAGAATAGGACCTAATTTACTAATCAGACACAATGAAGAACAGAATCTCTAAAGAGAGAAAAAGAGGAAATTTAGCACTGAAAAAAGGATAGAGAATAGAAGAGAAAATGAGTAAAGATACAGGCGGTGCAATCTAAGTTCAAATAAAATACACATGGCTCGTCTTAATGCTAGTACTTCTCTTCTTTCACATACTTTGCTGATCTCATGTAGTCTTCACCATAAAAAGTTGCTCACAGTTACAGTGATGCTTCTAGAAGTTGAGTATATGTATGTCAGGAGAAAAAATAACACTCGCATTGAAGGATGATTTAAGATTATTCTTCCACACTTCTGTGTAAGATTGGATCTATTGTAACCTTCCTAAACCTTTGTTACCTTTGTAATTTAAACTGACAGGTTAAATGCTAATGCAATTGATAGGGGTGAACAACTGGTCAAGGAACAACCTGATCTGACTGTATAATGCATCAGAGAATTGCGAAAATATGCAGGTCAGATGTAATTTTGACAGAAAATGGCTCGCTGCAAGGGTTTATGTTTCCCTGGATAGTCTTAAAAAGAGTTGGACTATAGTAAGTACCACATTGCTTGAAAAAAATATCAAGTTAAAGTTAATGGAAAAAATCCAAGTTCTCAATATCCTCAGATTTCATTATCAGTTTTTATTGGAGCTAGGATAATAAGATTATAGAATTAAAAGAAAAGTTATACCCATTTTCTTCAGCTCAGCAGTCCTAATGTGCAAAAAGAAAGCGACACTCATTTCTCACCATAAATACACAGTGAAAACTACTTGGGAAAAGAAGGGGTCTCTGACCATGTACAGCCTGATTTGATCCTTACCGAAGTAGAAATTCTGTTACTTCAACAGGCCTGGGTCATGGCAATTACTTGTAACGGTAGGGTAAAAAGACATTATATCTCATTAATTAATCCTGAAGTTAATGGTTTACCACTTGGCATAACATGTATGACTGTTGAGTGAGATCAGGATGTGAAACAAGTGCCCAGAGCAGCTGCTCAAAGCAGCAGCCTCTCTTTTCCAGGTGTATGTAAGAAAAACAGTAACGCCTGGGAAGACTGAGGGCAGTTCAAGCTAGACCACCTTATTTTCACTTTAGGGAGCTTTCCGAAAAGTGAGAGACCCACATTTAATCTCTCTGCTGACTGGTCAAAATGAATCTGAAGCAGAGGGAAAGTTGGGCAACTTTGATCTTGTCCAACAACACTGTGAATCCCACCTTTACTTCCTTATATTAATATATGTACTTTAAAAAGAGCAGTGTTTTGGAATACAGATTAATTTCCACTTTTGGGCATTGCAATGAACTGTTTACTCCATTATGAGCGTTACCTAGGAAAAACCCTGCTACTGAGGACATTGGAGAAGTGCTGGTTCTTCTCTGAAGCCATTCTGATCAAGAACAGAGCTGGTGAATCCAAAATTTGCCTGCAGTGACATTATGCCAATGTATTTTGGGTACCATATTGCTTAAAAGAGTGTTCGTTCGTTTGCCTTTAAACTCCGAAATGCCAGAAATCGCTCAGACTGTTGCCACTGTCCAGTACTCCCCAGCTCCCCACTCCAACAAGAAGCACAAGCAGGTAGTAAATGGACCAGAACAAAGAGAAAGAAAACAAACATATAACCCTTCCCTTCAAGAAGTTAACTTATGTTTAATATTTTACTAATTTTTTTTACTATTTTATTTTTTTTTTCCTCAGAGGAAATTTCAGGGTTGCATTTGTCCTCTTGCCTGTGCAAGTGTTCACCGTATTCTTCATCTATATAAATGTTTAAAAAGGACCATAGAAATGTAAATTGCCTCAGTGCTTTTAAAACCTTAAAAATAATAATTTAGTGACTACTATATGAAATGGAACTATCCTCGCCGCTTTAACCTGCAGAGTAGGTTAGCATAACATGAAATCAATTATTGTACTAGACATATAAAAGCTGTCAGGTTTAATACTTAACTGCAGTATCTCCCCTGAATGTTTGATTTCCAGTCACCTATGCGAAGCTCCAGAAATACACAGACATCAGACAGGTTCTGGGGTAAGAAATGTATTTGACTATCCTGAGTTACAAAAGTGAAATTTGGAATGAATAATGCACCCTCTGAACACTACTCCCTTTTTAATCAAACATTTCCTAGTCCCCTAAAGTAAAGCAGAGCACAAACTACAGAACAAATATTGAATTTCTATTCCGCATTGTCATAATTGTGACACCATTTCATTTCTTTTTCAGCTTGTCTGGAACCAGCTCAGCTTTAGCTGGAACATTTTTCTCATCCTTTTCCTTTTCTTTCTATTTTGTGTGCGTTTCTCTGCAGAGGGAGAATCCGAAATGCAGAAGAAATGCCTTGACTTTCCCAGTCCTTCTACTTTCTACCACTAAACTTTATTAGGTACTTTTTATAAACAATGAAAATTATTATTAGTCTTTCTTCTGATATGTGCTTTATGACGTGACCTTGTTATAGTTAAGATTGCAATCTTGTAGTTTGCACTGTTAGCAGCAACCACAGACAGTGAGTCCTTCATTTGAGAGTCCTAAAAGTGACAGATTAAAGAAGCATTAAGGATTGTGACGTGCCAATATTATGACCGTGGGTGCTGTTTGAAACAGAGCTGGGACAACTGCCTGGTGTGGTGGGGAAGCAGTGAAAAAATGTGTCTCTGACTCCTTTCTCCTGCTATGTTCTTCAGTAGGGAAGGGGAAGGCTGGGACTCCCTTTGAGAAAAGTCATTTTAGAGCCCGTGTCCTTCAGACACCGTAACCCCCAGACAAGGCTAGCAGCCACGACAGGTTTCTGTGACTTCTCCTTTGCATGTACCTGCTTAAAGTACCTCAAAAGTAAAACCAAAACAATCTGTTGGGGTTCTCAAGTCCTGCAGGGTCTAGTTTGAAGCCCTGAGTCACTTGACAGCTTTGGTGTATTGCTTCTGACACCGGAAACATTACCTGCCTGTGGTCCATAATAATTTGCTACAAAGAGAGATAAAGGATGGAGCAGGAGAGATGTTTATCTTGGCGTATTTCAAAATAGAAATGATGATCCTAAATTGATTCCTTCTGTAAAATACAAACTCCATGTTTAGCTCTTCTTAAAGAAAAAAAAAAAAGAAAAAGATAAAAGAAATCAGGATTTATCCTCAAGATCAACTCTCATTTTCTTTCAGAAATTACATTCTAGACCATAAGTAATCATTAGGTGCCAACAGACCTGAGAATCTGATTTTAACTTTCAGGTAACATATTAGGGCTATAACCAAATCTGAGGACTATTATCATAGCAAAATGACTGTAATGCTTCGAGGCTGTAATAGTCATCACCTGTTTATCATTCATATTACCATCAGACCCAGAAACAATGAATTTCTTTAACGTTATTCTACCATAACCTTTAACTATGTGCATTATTTCAAACATCTGAAATAATCCTTTATATGACACAGCAGAATAATACATTTGCCACTCACTGCACGCTACAGTTTGCTAAACCCAGATTAGTGCAAATACTTCAGTCTGTTCTGCATATATACATCTATTCTTTCAGTCGTGCTGTGGCATGACCTTTAAGTGCTACATAAGTTGAAGGAACACCAATAGAAAACACAAGGTTCATAAAAGTCTAGGAATGCTCTTGCAGTCATATCGCCATTATAAACATGTCCTGCTTACCTAGTTTTGGGAGGGCTTTACTTGGCTAGCTCGCACATATTTTATGTGGAATGTACGACATAAATATTCCATGGGTTCATTATAAAACCGTGCTTGTGATATACCTTTCCAGTGTCCTTTGTGTTCTTTCATGAAATGTTTATTCCTGTTATATCAAGTAGGTGCTAATGCATAATACCAGCACTATACATAGCCCATCTTGATAAATAATCATGTGTATGCTCCAGTGATTCTGTGCATAAACGCTCTTATATCTAAGTTACTACAGCCCTAGGCCCTGAATGGATCAAATTTGTAAATACAGCACTATATTTCTTACCTCTGTTGAAGTGTATTATGATAGCAGTACCAGCATTTATCTGGACTGTTGATATAAAAGTTTCTAGCCACACAAGCAATGCATATTGCATTATGGAATTTTGTAATAAACTGCTTGAAATATTGCCAGAGATAGAGGATCTTGCAAAACATCAAGGGAGCCCCGAGGCAGAAAGATTCCTACTGAGTACAGAGTGCTTTGGATCAGGCCCTTGGAGAATACCACCTCTAAAATAACACGTTTGAAGAATTTAATTGCAGCTTCTTCCGAGTCATCATGTCACTCTGAAAAACAGATGCTTTAGTTCAGTGAAAAGCCTCAGCAATACAGAGCAGCTTATCGTTGAAGTTTAACTACTTCAAAGAATGGGGGTATTTAATTTCTATGACATGAGGTGTGGGTTCCAGTTGTACTAAAGTGCTTAAAGTAAGTGTGAGTGTGCAAGTGGGGTACAAAGGCTTTGATTCTTCAGCTCGTTGGGCCTGGCTTGTGCTTTTGCTGTAGGAAACGTGCCCAAGAGATCTTTGCGTCCAGAATCTGTTTGGAGCTTCAGCCTCTGCTACCAGTGAAGGCTCCGGCTCAGGTCCCGGGGAGGAGACCCATGACAACATTAGGCCTGAATAAAAAAAAATAGCAGTGCTCCAAAGTTACCAGTTTTTCCATCTCTCCTCTGCTGCAGCACGCAGCTGGTGGTGATATAGGAATGTAATCTTAACAAATCTAAATTTATTGGAGTATTCCTAAACTGCATTAAGGAAAAGGGATTCACATATAAAGGATTCGGGCACAGGATAGGGACAGTTATTCTTCTACTGAATGAGCAAGAATTTATTCGCCATTTTGTCTAATTTTTCTGTGATTTCTCGTGTGACCTTTTACAAGCCACACACAGTCTGCCCAAGGAAATCACAAAATGATTTCCATTGGCTTCAGTGGAGGAGAGATTAAGGTCCCAATTTCTCTTTGAATCAGTTTTCTCATTAGTAAATTACCAACCTCAGAGCTTAATGTTTCCAATGCTCTTCAGTATCCTTGAAGGGAAAGTGATATTGGAATGTTAACTGTCCTTATTGCTGACAGTCACACAGCATACAAATCTAGATTAATACAAGCATCTCAGTGGCGATGACAGCACTGTGAAATCTGTACCCGTGTTCCCTCCACCCCAGAAGAACTAGGCAAGAGTCAAAAAGATTAAACATTCTAGCTAAAGAGAAAGCTGGTTTCTCAGCAGGTACCTTGTATTTCCTGCAGGTTTTACTATATTTTAGGACTGATTTTCATTTGCTGTCATCCTAGCACTCTACTAAACTACTCATTTCATTCAAAGAGTTAATCAGCAAGTTCACTTCACCTGGATTTTAAATTTCTGGAGCTGAATGTTCACCTTGTTTCAGTACTCGAGGGCTTACAATGCTCAAATGGCATTATGAACTCCAAGCTCAAAGAGAGGTACAAGTTGTTCATGCTGGCAGTGGTCATCTTTAAATATAAACACCTAAAAGGTGAAAATTTCAGAGTGACCTTCAGTGAAGAAGAAATGAAAGACTGACGGCAAATTTCCTGATGAGTTAAGTATTTCAAAGAGGGCCAATTCTGAACATTAAAAAGGCCCAGCAGGAAATCATTACATCTGAGCGATAAAATGGGTTTATTTTAATTTGCTAGCTTGGATGTTCGTTAACAATGAACGGATTGTGGAAAATATTCGTCTATAGCTTGCAGCATGACTTAGATAATAACTGTATTAACCTAGTCAGACTTCCCATCAGCAGTTTCTCTTGGATTGTTTTTTATCAGATGCTACTTGCATCACCAAAAAAGGTAACTTTTAATACTGTTTAAGTGCCACGGGCTAGACCCACTACAGTATTGAAATCTCTGTAACTGCGATTTTTGATGCAAATATTTAAATTGATGTCCTACAAATCTCAGCTCAGATGTCACCAAGCCCTGGAGTTGTTGGCTGCTGCACTGGCCACGCAGATGAGCCTGTGTCAGAGCAGTAATCCCCCGCTGTGATGCCTGAAGGACCCAAGCTAATAGATATCACGGGCTGGACTTCATGCAAAACACAGCCCCCTGTGTCTTTCCCACCTAGAAGGCTGTTAATTGCTTCACTGACCTGGGAAATGGCAGACTGAGGTTGAGCTCTGTGCTCTGCTCGAGCAGGGTTGAATTCCTGCCTCTGAATGTCTTCCCTGGACCAGGCCACCAGTTAAACATCAGGGAAGACTTCTCGGTGTTTCTTTTAAAGTTATTCGACTTGCATAAATTTTAACTGCTACAAAGTCTTCACAAATTCACTGAAGTTGGGGTAGAAAGCAGATTTTTTTCCTTTTCCAGGGTGGGTGCTTAAACCTGTAGTCACCATGGCCACACTCACCATGGAAATCTTGCTTTGTGCCTGTGCTCATGTACAAAAGTAAAGACTAGGTAAATCTAGTTTTAGCATAATCCATGGTTTGGAATAAATCTATCTATCTATCTCCCTCATCCCCACACTCTGCTCTAAAACAACCTCATTTTACCACCACCAATTAAAAGCCCATCCTTGCTCTGTCTCACATATGCTCATTCATACCCACCCTTTCGAACTATCCACATGATTCCAGTATGCTCTTCTTAGCCCTCTATGCATATGATTAACCCAGCCTTTGACTCACTAGTTATTCAAAATTCCCTGGTGGCAGATTCAATTGTATCCTGGGTGAACAGGTAACTGGTGCCATGCATAAATCTCATATCAAATGACTCCATCCCTTTATTGGTAGTAACTAGAATGGTAATTCGTAGACTGTGCCAGATGGTATGCATATTTTGGAAGACTTAGATATCTATGAGTTTAGGTAGCTGATCAACAATAGTTTTAAACGCATTAGTGATATGTAAATAGAAAATTTAAATTGGGTGGAAGTCAGGATGGGATTCAAAACTTGCCTAAGGTGCAAAATTAGGGCATGTGAGGTAGATATAGATACACAAGTCTAGAAAGATTGAAAGCATGTCTGGTATGCCCATGCCACTCTCATTACTGGGATTATAGGTACATGTCAGTTGACATGACTGTTTTATTTTCTCTTGATCAAAATACACCTTGTGGCAGAATCCTGAGCTGACTGGAGCGCAATGCTCTTCCCAGGAGAAACGTGTAGAGGCTTGAGTGGATCTCCCCCTTTTCCAGTGGCATCATGACATGATATAAATCACAACCCGTCTTTCCTCTTACTATTACTTGGTATTGCCAGTGATGGAATATTATTATTTTCACAGAAAAATTCATGTACTGTTTGCCCAGCCTGAATGTCCCAGCTGGAACTGCAGAGGTTAAAGCCTCAAATCAATCCTTCCTTTTAACAGCCTAGTGAGGGGGCAAACAGCTTTCTAAAGAAAGGTACAGAGGAGAATTCTGACCAACTAAAAGGATAAAAAGGTACAGACCTAACACTCGGTCTCATTTATTCCATTGCGTGCAGTTCTGATTTTATCGATGTTGCATATTCAGCACCTATTTTCGCCCTAAACTGAACTGTGCACACGCATATACACTGCATACCTTCTACAAAAAGTTTCTTCATAAGTATCTCTGTCCCACAAACACATCACCAGTCTCCTGGGTAAGGGGGTGGAGGGGTGTATCCAGTAGCATTTCTTGGCAATGAGTCCTTATAGCTTTGTCCCTGTGAGAACAGAATGTGCCTTTTCAGTAAATTAAAAAAGAAACCTCCATCTTCGCTGCAGAGTAGCACCTGACATGCTTGCTGATTTACTCAACTTATTTTTCATTCCATAATTCTTCCAGTCTGTGTTCAAATGATCTCATCCCGCATTTGTTTGATGAAGGTTACCAGTCTGGAAAAGCCATCCACTTCCACCTTCATTATTATGACTGATTTTTCTGCTGCTCTGTTTACTTGCCTTTAATCTATTCCAAGGCTAACATTTATTTTTGGTCTCATCCATAAGGAATTCAGCAATACCCTCCCCACTACCCCCCATCTAAGTAGTGGGAACCTTTACATGACAATGAATCCTTTGCCTTACATTATTTTAACATTTTAACTACTCGTGAAGACCTGTGGAAACACTGCACAGTGTAGTCAGAACGACTCAAACAAGAATCATTTCAAATTGGTGCAAGTGATCATCAGCAAGTGCTCAGCTTTATTGTTTGTTATCCTAACAATGGTGCTGGATTAGTTTGTAGTCCCAGGGGCCAGCAGGCACCATGAGTTGGGCAGAAACATTCCTAAATTATTTCAAAAGCCATCAATTTTCAAAAGTGTGCTGTGTTGAATTAAAGCTTGTCCAAACTATTCAACCTGGTCATATTTCTCATCATGTTTTGTATATGTCATCTGTTGTTTCACCACCTGTTAATCCGTCTGTGCTCTAGCTGTAGATTTGTTTTACAAAGATGCCTATATCTTACTTGTTTGCTACATGCAACCAATGTAGCTATTTTTTCCATCATTGTCTTTTCATGCTACATCCACCTATTAGTCTAAATTCTGAAAGACAGGAAAATATGAAAAATTTTATTCCCACAACTGTCATTCACATTTTTCTACCTTCTTATCACGAGTTATTGAAATAACATTGACACAACAGCACATTGCTCAAGTACATATTTTGATTTACAATTTTCCACCACCCCCATTCATTGCTATCAAAAACGAATTTTAACGATGAGTGATATGCAGATAAACCTGATGATTTGTACCATAATCAGCTAAAGTTATAAGGAATCTCCTGCTGTAGTTAGTCAAGTTAACGCACACACGAGCAAAATTACTTTACTCATAACCTGCAATAGTTTTAATAGTATTATTTCTGTTTCAAAATTCTGGGAAACATTAGCCAGAGAAATGATGCCTTTTGATAACCAAACATGTTCCCTTCTTCAAGCATCAGCTTTGGACTGTAAGCGTCAGCTCCAATAGGGGATTTTTGTGTTTGTTTTTTTCTATTTTGGCCATCTTAACTTTTTGCCTGGGTATGTCTGTTCTTCAGTTGTACCGCTATGTTCCAATATGCTAGCAATATTTTTCCTTTTACTGGCTCATTTAACCTATGCAATAAAGATGCTTGTCATGCCATAAGGTAAGTATTCTCCCTAGAAATTGCTACAGAAGTTCGTATCAAACTGGACATTTCTATTGATTTTTGAATTGATATTAGCAGGTCTCTTTCTGTCTTCTTTTTAACAATTGACTTTTAGACCTCCACATCTCTTGAAAGAAATATTGCTGTAAATTGCAATGACCCAATGTAATCTTGACCCACGCTCTTTTTCTTCTCTTATCCCTCATTGCTCTACTATTCTAATAGCTTTTCTTATGCTCCTTACAATTAGTTCACAGAAAATTAGAAGAGATAATGGTTAATGAACAACTGCCACTCACCGTCAGTGAAGTGCTACAAATGAAAAGGCACTTTCAGAAGTCAGAGAAATAAGATAATATTACAGGGACAACGAGCCATCTAGAGATGGGGAACAAACTGGGAGGAAACTGAAATTCTCCTTGATCAAGACCCTTTTGAGACCTTAAGAATATTCATCTCTGTGCGGCACTCACCCTGAAGAACTTTGCTATCCCTCAATACATGCAGTGAAAGGATCCCATGACAATTTAGGCCAGTGATATTGTTAGAAATAATCCCATGGTCTTTCATAGGCTTGTCTCAGACCCCTTAAAAGATATAGGAAAAAAACAGTTCCTGTTATTAAACCTGTGTAATATTAAAGTACCAATATTTATACCCTCATCAATGAGTGCCTTCACTGACGTTGTGGTCAGCATGCTGAGAAGGCCAGTTTATTCTTACTTTTACTAGCACAGAAATCCACAGTGGCTACCACATTAGGATAATGACTTCCCATGTATGATTCTTCCAGGATGAAACAAGCAAAAAAAGTAATGAAATAAAAACCTCTTTCTTCTTCATTATTGCATTATTACTGAAATATATATACATATATATATATATGGCTCCTTCAAGTGATTGGCAGTAATATTTTATGACTGTATTTCTGCAACAGGAATTTAACTGGCTTTAAAATACAGGATTCATATCTGAGCATCTTTGAGAAGTGCAAGGTTGCCTAACTAATATGCGTGCCAGCTGTGATCTTTTTGCTTTCTGAGTTTACTTATATATAATTTGTGCTCAAACTACACTATTCAGCAATTTGGTCCCTTCTTGTGAGCATGGAGATGCATTTTTTGCCACTATTAATTTGGATGATGATAGATGCCACATTTTTAAGTCTTGATAATAAGCATGAGCTACAGGTATGTGCCTGTGTAGATATTATCAAGTGGTGGGGCTTTTACCTGCAATTTGGAAAATCAAAGCTGACAGTTTCACGATAAAGAAGATTGACAGAATAGGAATATCACTTTAGGAAGTAGCATCTCAGGAATACTGGAAAATAATCCCACTTTGGTAGACTCCCTATATCCCTGCAGTGCACAGTGAAAATGAAGAATCTTTAATTATGCTTTTCTTTTGGATTTAAAAATAGTCACATCACATTTAAAGTGGTTACTTTCAGAATAAGATCCCGTACAGGATAAAACTCTCTAGCAGGATATTTCCATTACTTATTTCCCTAACCAAGCTCAGTCAGAAACATCCCCAAATGTGTTTAGAATGCTGTTTGTCTTCATCTACGAAAAAGATCAATTCTGTTGTGGAAACACAGTGCACAGCATGGGATCACACTAATCAATTCAAGCAGGCCTTGGTAAAACTATCTATTACTCTGCAATCCAGCAGCATCAAAGCTAATTAATACTTTACACAGCTTTAATGAATGTATTAGTGGTTAATATTTGTGTATAAGCTACTCATAACTCAATAATCCTATCACATTTGCATTATTAATAGGATAGGTATGTGCCTTTGAGTTGATTGATCATAAAACCTATTAACCTAGATTTGTAATACTCTCCAGTTACTTCCAAGGAAGAGCAGTAATCACTATGGGCACGAGAGCAGGTAACAGATTTAGTGGTGTAAAGGCCTTTTCAGATTCCAGGCGACTGTAACTGAAGAATTACAATGATAGATCCATTTTAAACCGCATTTGAGCTGATCTGGAAGGTGATAAATGTCTAACACCAAGGACTAAGTGCCCGGGATTATGAGATTCCCAAACTCTTTCAGCTCAAACCCCCTCTACAAGGGAAGCAGCAAAACTGAGAAAAAGGAGAAAAAAAAAAAAAAAAGGAAAAAGGAAAAGCCTATGCATGGACTAATCCACTCCACACAAGAGAGAATTTTCATTATTCTCTTTACCCCACTCACACATAAAAACCTACTGTGTAGTGCAAGCTTATTTATTTAAATGAATCTGTGGGTTGTTTCAGGTGGGATATGAGTAAATAAACCAAGTACTTCTCTAGCACATGTTAGAGAAGAACAATATTTTGCAATTTCCCTCCTACAGGCTTTGTGTTCTACAAAGAGAAATAAAAAAGTACTTCATCCTTTTCAGCAGTCTTGAAAGCTTTTGCTTATTCTTACCTTCTTACAATAGAGGACAGATAATCATCCTGAAAGGGGAAAGCAACATTCAAACAGCGTGGAGAGAATATGCAGTTAGATGAATTCCACGTGAACAATAATAAAAAAACGATATGAGGAAAAAGCAGTTCATTCCTTTGGAGACTCATCTTTTTAATGCACTATTTCCACAGGATCTTCTAATTGCTTCTTGTGGGATTGAAGTGTTTCCCCTTGCAACCTCGGTTTAGAAATTTGTTACATTTGTTGGCACGTTGTTCTTCTGCTTTTTTATTTTTAGGTTTGAAGAATTGTTTTCTCATGCTTTTTTCCCTCAGATATTTTCCCCCTATCTCACATTTCCTTGTTCGCGTTGTTACTATCAATGAAATTTAAGCTTATATGATGCTGTGAAGCTGAATCCTCTTTTATTGCCGTACTTTCTTACATGGTGGGACAGCAGTGAAAGCTGCCGCTTAATCAGTCCTGGAGTCCTAGGTGCAGGCAGGAGAATATGCTATCAATTACCCGGTGAGGTGTACCTGCATGATTAACGTGAGTTCATTTTTCATTCTGCACTGTATTGCTTCTCTAGTTGCACTATCTTTGTTCGAACTATGTATAAAGGGAATTTAAGGGGGGAAGAAGGCATGCTGTGTAAAACCTCAAGCAAAAGAACACAGACGACGTGGCTAAAAAAGGAGACAAGATCAGGCAGAAATGCCACTAGTCCTGGTTGTACTTTCCAGATGTTTCTCATCTTTTCAGGCACAGCTCTTTATTGCCAGCTGCCCCACAACAAGTTGCAAAGGCCTAACAGGTAACTAAGGCAGTCTGTCGTGCAACTGAGAAAAATGAGGAAAACAATGCGCTTTCACCTCTATTCATAGAGCTTTGATTTAACTGGTTAAGAATGTTCCTCTCTTCTGCATAAGGCTGAACAAATCACTCATCATAAATAATGTATTAACTTAATTTCATCATTTTTACTCTGTGAAAAGTTCCTGAGTATATTTAAAAGTTGGGGTTTTTTAAAAGGTATTGGTGTTGAAAGCAAATTACCTCATATTTTATCTGCCCACGATAGTTACATACAAACAGGTAATACTGTAAATTAAGGAAGTCTAATAATTACCTCTCCATACACTAGTTAAGAAGCATTTAAGAAATAACTTCAAAGAAAATATTTCCAGCTAAAATTAGTGTGTTAGGAATATTTTGTGCAACTGAAGCTCGCCCATCAAGTGCTTGAGGAAAGTCACTGTGAAGGACACAGGCTCAAATAAAAATTAATTATTTCTTAATATGTCAGTAAAATTATTGCTATCACTTGATCTGTTTTAATTAACAGAGTCATAGCTTTCTGGGATAGACACTATCATCTCAGCTATACAAAGGCCATATATTTATATCCAGATATCGAACTGCTCTAAGACAAATGGCCTATGTTTAACTAAAACGTGTCTCAGGATTACATCAAATCTTTTATTTCCCTTGATGCAATTCTGTTATTTCCCTTGAAGGTCTCTGCGCAGAAGGTTCAAACAGCAGGAAAAACAACTGCTGAGGTAATGCAGGAAGATACAAAATGAAAAGTATGTCCAGATCTCTGCTGGAAAAGAAATTGCATTTCTGGTGAGCAGCAGAGATCAAATAAGGCCGAAAGAGCCTGAGTGCCCACCAGTCTATTAAGGGCTGCAAGAGTCAATGGAAGATCAATATGTTTTGGGTAAGGCCTTGAAAGAGACCTCTAAATGTGCATAATTAGCCATTCTCAAAAGTGTCAAATTAGTTCCCAGTAAAACACACTTGCATATGTGAAAACGTGTGAGAATGCAGCCACCGCTTCTACCCACATGAAATCCAGGCTGACCAGAAGAATGACAACAACAACTAAACCCTGGAACATATTACATCAGTCATTCAGACTTTGGCCTTGCGAGAGCTTGAATTAAAACTTTCCTGTGAATGCTTGAAACCCGGCTGAGTCTGGCCTTCGGGATCAGCAGCAGCAGAGATTCATTTTGCTTGTAACCATGGACAGAAAATGCACATTAATCCTCTGCTGCATCTGAGTAACAGAAACGGAGAGACCTTACATTTAATCAGAGTTTTAGGGTAATATTATAGTGTAAATAATGGCTAATATTACACTGTAAATAAGGACTAGCTGCCATCCAGGAGGATTGCAGAGTCCATAAGGATTCAGCAAAGCAAGTTTTTACTATTGTTTCCTTTCTAAAGCAATATCACAAGAGCTTTTTCTACCAGCTCCTTTGTGAAAGTTTGGGGTGCACAAGTCTGGGATATGGGGAGTTTGGAGCCCTGCGTCAGTACAGTGTAAATGAGGTCCTGCTTTTAGCATTTGGAAGGTCTCACCAACAGGAGCTCTATGTTTTGCAGTTAATGAAGTTCAGAAGACAAAAGCCAGTTGCTGTAAGAAGCGTTACTAAAACTCTTCATGCCAAGCAAAAACCAGATTTCAAAAAAATCTGGCAGTCTATTTATTATCCTCTTGGCGTCAGTTCATAACTCTCAGGAACTCTAAATGAAGCTGGATGGATGGATTGTTTACAAATGTTTGTATCTGGCTGCAGACACTCCAAACACACCAATACGAACAGCAGCTATTGTTCATTCATTGCAAATAGGCTTTTACTTTGCAGTTAATAATCCACAAACAGATTTATTCTCTGAATAGTTAGCAATCCTCAAAACAGCAATCTTTTTTTTCTCAACCAGGCTAGGACTCCTGTTTTAATGACTGACGGAACTAAACTATACAATTAGGTTTCCATCTTTTTTACTCTCTCGTGACATTAGACTGGCATTTGAGAATTATCATTCCAAGTCTCTGGTGGTTTTACAGCAAAAGCCCAGAAAATGCAACAAACTGAAAGATATAAAATTATCTTCACCTGTCTCAGGATGGGATTGTGCATATATTCTGCTATAGTGTACATACCATGTATATAACATTGTGCATACGTCCTTACTGTCCGCTATAGGATACTCAAACTCTCAGCCTATTTATTAAAGATCACTTTTTGTGATATCATTGATCCAGCGAACACTGGAACTGTCATGCCGGCTCAGGAGTAGCTGCAGTAGCATCTGAAATACAATCCTTTCTTCTGCGTTTCCCTGTGGATTAAGCCCTCAGCATACGCATAATAGACACTCTCTTTGTGAAGATTATATGCCACTGGTAGCAAACAAAAAAAAAGAACAATAATAAGGTAATATGTTTAAAAAATGTCAAGGAATTACAGACCAGTCATTCTCTGTTCTGTGCCCAGAAAGATACCAGAATAAACAGGCAGACAATCTATTTAAGCGCTCAGAAGATAAAAGATCATAAGAAAAGAACCAGCATGGATGTTTTGAGAACAAATCACATCAAGCTAACAGCTAACCTAGTGCCTTTTGGTGATAAGGTGGCTAGGGAAGAAGGACAGGGAAGATGTCTGCAGGAGAGGAGCTGTGGTGGCAGACAGTAGGAGTGTCATTCACAGAGAAAAGCAGACAGAAATCCAGAGAAATAAACAGAAATAGCATGTTTTAAATGCGAAATAATTCTTCAAGGCTCCTCATCGGTAAAACTACAGCTGGAGTACCCTGGCCTGTCTTGGACCCAATATTTCTAAAAAGATACGGATTAACTAAAGGGAATTCTGAGGAGAACATGCCAAATAGTCACAACTGCAGAAAACATGAAGCGTGAGGAAAGCCTGAAAGAGCTGAGCTTGGTTCGTCTGGAGAAGGACGGGAAGGGGGGTGAAACACTCTCACACAAGTGAAAGGTTGTTCTGACCTACATGGCATTAGCTCTAGCTCTGTCGTCTGTGAGGAGGAAGGCAGTAAAGTGTACTCCTTGCCATCAGCGAGAGGATAATTTCCATGATTAAATTGCAAGGGAAAGGGAAATTTAGGTTAAACACTAGGAAAAAAAAATGTCCAGCCTAAAGGCTAGATAGGTAGTGGAATAAATAATGTAGAAGTCTGTGGAATTTCCATCAGTGGAAGGACGGGTTAAGCAGACACCTGTCAGACAAGATTTAAGTCTGGTTTATGCTATCTTGAGATAAAAATGATGGAGTGGGTGACTTTGTCAAAACCCTTCTTCCCTTATCCCTGCTTTATATGACTCCATTTTTATTTTTGTCCCGACACCCAGCTTAAGATTAGACTTAATTAAAATATTTGAAGACAAATAACATCTCTATGATTTTTGTGTTTGTGCTACAAACCATTTCAATTGGCAAAATTGGTGGCTTTTGAATAGACCGTGGTACAGCAAAAGATTTCAAACGCATCAGGGAAGAGCCTTCCCTGGCTTTTATTTTACTCCTTCATCTGATCACCCCCAGCATGAAATCACCACTGATGCCTTTGCAATCATACTTCAGTTTCCCAGCGTTTGCAACAATTCCTCCATGATGGCTACAGCCTCTTCAGGAACCCACTTGTGAAATGTATTTCCTCATTTCCTTTGTTCCAAATACTGTATCTTTTTCCAACACTCTTTTCATGGTGATTGTAGCTGAACTACTACTGTATTTCAAATGTCTTTCTGCACTCAGGCCCCGTCCTAGCTAATATACCATATGCCCTTGAGTTAAATTAAGTCAAAATCCGTCAACCCCAAAAGTTTTCACAAGCTTGCATCACGTCTTTTGAACTTCTGCAGTTTGCCAAAATATTGCTTATAAAGCATATACTAAAAATGGTGACCTTTGGAAATATAACTACATTAATTTCTCTGTTATGTGGAGTAAAGCACTGAGATTATTATAATGAAGGAATTCCCAAGCATGGGTATGGACTTGCCCTGCTATCTTTTCACCCGGATGCAAATCGGTAGGCTTTGATGCATGGTAGCTGAGTGAAATTCCATGAGACAGAGGAGATCAAACAATTTTCCAGTTGTTCCAATTTCAATTTCCTTTCCAATTTTAAAGCCCATGAAAATTTGCCTGTGGAGTGACAGAATCTCTTCATCCTACTATTCACAGCTCATATCCTGCATTGGTACCCAGCTTCCCTGCGGAACCTACCGGCTGGGGCCATCTTCCACCCTTAGTTCTTGATAGCAACAGTGACCCAAAAATGAACTTCAGAGTTTCTGTTGCAACTTTCTATTATTAATTTTTTTTTTTTAAATACACCAAACTTTTGGGAGAAATTCAAGAGACATCACGTTTATTTTTAGTGGTAAGAATCAAGGTCCCAGAAAATATCAACCTCAGTTAAAGACATTTATCTTAATTTTCTGATCCCAGTTCTTGTTTTTTGAGAGCAATAAAGGCTCAGGTATGATCCTGGACTGTTGATTCTGTGGATTTATCTCCAAGTGTAAACACCCGTAGAGTCAGAAGATTTCTTTAAATTAGGTGCTCGGTAGCCAACAGATATTTGTTATTATTGTTCATGAAGTCCTGTTCTCATGAGATAAATACACAGAGGCAACTTTTACATTTCACTTTGTTGAATTCATTTTATGAGTTCTTCAGGCTTAGTGGTGCTTCGTTGCTTTTTGTGGATTTTTTTTTTTTTTGTTTTTTAAGATTATGTTTTCATCCAATTGTCTTTCTATAGATTTACAGTAAAAACAACTAAGGACACTTTGTACCTAACCCTTTCATAAAAAGTGATTGAAAAGTTCAGCTGAATATGCTCAGTGCGTTTTTTTTGCTTGTCATCTTTCACAGATTTGCTTCTTTCCATTCCATCTAAAAATATTGTTTCGTTTAAGAAGAAAAAAAACCCCTATCCTTGTGACAATTTGCATAATATGTTAATGCTGATATGCATCTAGACATCTGGATGGCATTTTAATATCTCATTCTCATTCAAACAACTAGAAACCACACAGATGGTAGAAACAATTTTAAGAGCATTGTTGTAAACAAATAAGGCAGCCAGGAAATCAAACACGCTCTAAGATAGGCTTTGGAGCCGCCACTGCTTTCTGTGTGAGAATATGCATATGACATGTTTTGACTGCAAGAGAGAGCAGCCTTCTTCAGTTTCAGATAAACTAAGAGGTAAATGCAGAATTTCTAATTGAGATTGGGGATCATTTTATGGGAAACTCGTTTCCCCTGCCCAGCATAGCTGGCACCACAGATTATACTCAGCACTTGTGAGACTAAGTCATTTGAGGCTCGAGATGCTGCTGGGCAGACTCTGTGTTTTATCTTATTTTCAATTAGCAAAAGAAATATGAAATATGATTGCTTCAGGAAGAAGACATGTAAATTCTGTTTTCATACTTTACATAATAATGTAACGTCTAGTAGTTGTTTGCTCCTGTTGTTAAAATTTCATCTACATGAAGTTGTGTAGGACTCAATAATCCCCTGCAGTCCTCTTTAATCTGCATCTTTTTTGTACCTCTTTATAGGTATGTAATCTTTCAGAACTAGAGCAACTACTGCAAGCTCTGATTTTTGGATGTCTGCTCAATATGCTTGTGTAAGAGCCATACAACAGCCTTTTCTGTAGGTGGAGCTGGCGTCTCAGCAGATACTGCAAATTGATGTATCTCTCCGGATTGCATTAAAATTACTCACTCTTATCTTTATCAAATAACACCATAAACTGATTATTTTTTCTTTCACTATAGGTGCTCTTGGACCTCTTAGCAGTTAAGGCTACAGATCCCACACAATTAATTTCCCTGACCTTATAGAAATTTTCAGGAATTCAGCTGTACTCAGTGAAGTGAGTAATACAAAACTCCAGGACTTTTTCCTTCATCTCCTGTAACACAGGTAAAAAGTTACTGTTTAAATTCTATCCCTTCGCTATGTAATTATAAGTAAATGAAAATATTACAAAAGGTACTGAATTCTACATTACAAAACTAGGTATCTAAGCCTCTACCCTCTACTGGTAACCCAAGGACAATTTCAGGTAGTGAACACCCAACAAGCTATTTGGAAAACCAGGGAAAAATTTGTGCCTGATTCAGTCTAGTTAACTGAAGACCACAGGACTCTCCTGAATTCAAGAGAACGGGATGAGAAGTTCATGGAAAGCTGGTGGGTAGCCACCTCAGAAAATAGTTTACCAAGGGAGCTTGTGAAAATAACAGTTCCTAAAATATTTCTGCTTTTCCTCTCATCTCAAAACCATGGATTTGCATATGGTAAATGCTAAGGAGGGAAGGGAAGACAACTCACAGAAATGAAAGGCAAAGCTAATGGAAATTCAATGTAAAAAAGGCCTTAAGTCATCTCTGAAACCTAGGAATAAAAACAATACTGCAGCATAACATAACCCGACAGAAGCCTTCCAGAGCAAACACTGAATAAACCAACCTTCCTTCAGGACTGCGACCTGCTCCCAGGCTGATGACCATTCCCGTTAACCTGTGGGTGATGCCCGCTGCTGGATGATAATCTTCTTTCCCGTAGATGTTTCTCTCAGGCTCCATCTTTTTCACTTTTCCTTTCTTTAAAAACCCTTCTGCACCTGAGTTTGGTTGCCTTGGTCAAGTTGTGATCCAGGTAGGCACAGTGGATTGAAGACTGTCACCATGTTTGGCATCAGGAGCTCTTGGCAGGTGAACCGGAGGTGGCAGGAACTGGAATCTGGGCCAGGAAGTCTTCTGCAGCCTAACGCAGCTATGAAAACTTTATGTGCCACATTTTAAGTTTGCCTTAAAAAAAAAAAAAAAAAAAAAAATCAATAAAACTTTAATCCTAAGCATGCTTACTTTGACAAATTTAGTTAGTGTCTGGCAGAAAAGGGAGGATAAAAATAGTCATTTAATTTTTAGTCTGCAAATTGTAAGATTGCAAACAGCATTTGCTGTGAAGGATGATTCTTTACTTTGTTCACACAGCTGGATTTTTGTGATGTCTGGTACATGCTTAAAGAAAATCATGATCTAATTGTTTGTACTTCAAGCCTGTTGATGATGGAGCTATTGTGGCAACTAGAATGGATGGAAAAAACACTAACAACAAATGATGCAAGTGCCTCCCTCTGATCACAGAGTGCTGGAAAGCAGGAAAATGATTAAATTATGAAAGGGGTAGTCAGAAAGCAAGAGACAGACACTTTAAAAGCACAGATTTATTCTTTGTTCTTAGGCAGATGGGGCTGATGCATTCTCTCACCAGGCTTAGCAGGTTGGTAGAGGAGGAGACAGCTCCAGCAACCGGAGTGCTTGGCTGAGGGATCATGAAGCTTCGGGACATGCCTCCACCTTTCCCTCTCTGCGAATTGCACTTTCCACCCACCCTGGTTTTACAGCAGCGTGCATTAGTGAAGCAGGTCAGTGAATCCAAAGTTATTTTTGAAGTCCATCATTTTTCCAAGTATCAATCTTCCCGCGTCTCGGAAAACACAACAAGCAGGCATTTTTATAGGATTGCAAGAGCTTTTGGTGAAAGGTTTTCATAAAATATGTATGAATTCATTGTATATACGCAATAAAAAAAGAACAGATATATCACAGAAGACCGTATTTTTGTGTCATCTTTGGTGAGAAAATATAGATCAATCGATTCTAAACTCTTATTTTGCCAGTACAGAAACAGTACAAAAAGCACTGAGGTAACTGGTGTTGACACCACAGGAAGAGTTATTATCTAATGAGTTTTCTCTATTCAGATCTGTAACTTAAACAATCCCATACTGAAAGGAATTAATTTTGTGTCTACTATTCTTTATCAACTTACGAAGAACAGAAAAGGTCTTCCAAGTCACTCATTTAAACCATAGAAACACTAAGGCACTTCAACTGAAAATTTATAAGAACTTTTATGTAAAGAATATGATGTCTTGTTCCTTAAAACCTGTTTCCAAAAGGAATGCCTTTTTTAAAAACTTGAAATTTCTCCAAAACAATGTAGCTGGTCATTCAGGCTGCATGGTTAAATTTGAGGATTTGAAAGCAACTGAAAATAGGGTATTAAATCAGCTAGTATTGATCTGCATTATGAGTATAATCCCCCCCGTTTGAATAGGTGGAGAAGAGGAATCACAATGCCTGAAGATGACTTAAATTTGTTACCATTAATTTGTGCAGTCCTAGTTAGGTAGCAGAAAATCAGTTGGTAAATTGAAGGATCACGATAGCCCATATTTTAAAGAATTTTTAAAAATATTATGAGGAACCTGTATTCCTTAATTTCTGTAAAGAAACCATCATTGCAGGTATGTACACAATAGCATTAGACGGAGAAATTAAAATTTCTATCAGTGTTGTGACAGTGATTTCAAAAGCTACATTATTAAAAAAGAGGCGTAATAAAAAGGGATGGAACTCCTTTCAAATTGTTCCAGGATTTAGTTCTTTACCTTAATCAATTACAAAAAAAGGCAGGATTGTCTCCTCCATTTGCGTGCCTAGAATAGCTCTTTTGGAATTGCTCCAATACTCTGTGTAATTTTAGGCTTAGGACAGCTGCTCACTCGAGTCAAGCTGATAAAATTTTACAAAAAATACATCACCCTGTGTGCAGAACTAGATGGAGGCAAAGAAGTATCAAAACGCTTGATTTATCTCAATACCTCACAGCAAAGCTACCCCTGCTCTCAGAAATACTAAGGTGTATGGTACCATGGAAAGTCTTTGACTGTAACAATATGCCAAGGGAAAAAATGGAAATGAAAGGGAAGAGAGGCACTTCCCTGATGGGATTTAATTGTGTTGTTGACTCTCTCCAGCATCCCACCTCCCAGCCGTCCTGAAGGCAAATGACATACAAAATGGTCTATGGTGCTACAACTACAGCTGTATGTGTCAGTCTAGCAATCAGCCGTGGAGTCCTGAGGATGGGGTTATTTAAGCTCTAAATCAGGTTTATTTGGGAAACGGCTTGCTCCTAGTACTGTCTCTGTGACATTTGTGGAAAAGTCATCTTTACGATCCTGCCTCCCACCAGCTGGTCTTCTGTTGGTCTTCAGACATGCATGTCTGTATGTCTGCCACGGAGCAGACACCTGCAATGCATTCACAGATCAATTTACTGTCAAGTGGTTTGGAGTGATTCTGTGCTCAGTTTGAGATGGAGTTGCCCTAAGTAGCTGAATTTCAAGGCCTGTTTCCTACAATTGTACTTACAGTAAATTAAGCCATTTCAAAGGGTTTTCATTTAGACACTGGCAAGTGTTTCTGTACTTAATGTTGTTTTGATTGGGATCTGCTCTATAGGACTTCTGTGTAGCTCTTGGTCCTCCCTGCAAGCAGATGGTGAAGCAGAGGTTTCTCTAGCATATCCTAGTTCTGTAAAAAGCCAACTGCAGACATCACAAGTGAGCCAGGGTGATTTCCAAGTCACCGCTTCAATTCAGGATCAGCCCTGGCACAACCAGACTCATCTCACTCATGCTTTGGTGGGAGCTCTTCCTCTGATAACCCTTTTGTATCTCTCTCAAGATTGGTTTTGTTTTCAAAGCCAAAGGTAACAACACTTCCCTACCGATGTGCTTTCCACTTATTATTAGATTTCATTGCTGGTATAGCCTTCCTTTTTACAAACAAGTCGACCAACCCTGGCACCTTGAGGGGCAGAAAAGATAGATGCAGGCAAAGCCCTGGAACTCCAGGAAAAGGGAATCTCATTCTGCTGATGCTCAGTAATTCCTCTTTCTTCTGTCTTGTGGACCATGTGGCAGGAGACCTGCTGCTTCTTTCTCCTCTAACACCTTGTCTTATTGAAACTCCCCTCCTCTCTTGATCACCATGCAAAATAGGTTGTGTCCTTAAAATGATATCAACTACGCAAACTCCTCCTGAAAGAACAGGGAACATTCCTCAGCAATTTGTATGAAAAGTGTCTCATCCATGTGGATGAAACTCCATCTGAACGGAGTGAGGAAATGCTTTGTATATATGTGTGCATTATGTATCTATGTACAGTACTTGTAATATAATTGGTACTTCTTAATTTTCTTGGCTGTTTTTGGTTTAGCAAGATCAGTTTTGCCCTCCTTCTTTGGGAGGTGGATATCTTAATCATATTTATAGCATTTATAAAAATCACTCATACCTTCTTATATTTTATGAGATCTGAGGTATCTAGTAAATTTCTAGAAACCTCTTTTTTCCCCCAACCTAACAGAAGATAGGACTGCATTAGATTATATGAAATTTAAATGCATTAGCTGTTAGCCAAAGTGAATTTTCATATAAATTAATATTGTTATTGTATTTTAATAAAGCAATAGCGTTTATGGAATTATGTAGACATCAATCACTTGGAGGTGTCTTGGAACAATTATTGACTTCATGCATCATCTGCTTCTTCACTTCAAAATTTGTTGTACTCTTCATAAATACCATATATCAGCGAGCCATAAAACACATTTTAAATGCCTTCTAGCCCATCACAGACACTGTGGTTAGAAAAAGCCCCCTGAGCCGATGACATCCTAATATGTGACTATGTAATTAAAATTTTGACATATGCAAAGAGTTGTAAAATAGATAAAAGAGTATGTATTGTAAATAGAAGTTTAAAGGCTCTGAGCAGATGGTTCGTTTGTGAAAGAGGTACGGGGAGCGCCAAGAAATGACAAGCAGATGGCTTAGGTGTGAAGGACAGGCAGGGAAATTTGGAAGAGTTGAGGATGCAATGGACGGCTCTGGATTTTTGCACACACTAAGTGAATCACGAGGCTTGACTAGAAGGTTAAACATTTTACATTTTTCTATTTGCATTTATATAAATGTGTCAGTGGAAAACGTCTAGCAATAAGGCCCGATAATAACACTCAAGACAAGTCGTGCTTCATAGGCTTTAGGGAGACAAGGTCTGTTCAAACTGCAGATACCACTTGAGTGATAACACAGGCACTTCTATCCTAAGTAATATGTGTGGGCTGAGTTGTCTTAATTCAAACAGAAATATTCAAAATTGTAGCAAAACCATATTGCCAATATTTACAGGTGCCTGAAAAATAGTTTCAGTAATGTACTAAATGAACTACCGTTTGCCAGCTGCTGCTCCTTGCTTCTCTACTCACTGTTGTGTTAGCAGTACGCTGAGTGATTTCACTGCAAATTTAGGTGATTATACACCAAAATCATGTCTAAAAAGGAATCTCGTTTGGCCAGAAAGATCAGGTCAAATATTGCTTATATTTTTGAAGTGATGGCAAGTCTTAAATCATGACCAGATTAAAATTATGACACTGTTAAATCCATCCTTGAGTCTAATTTTCTGTTACGTTTTGACTCTCTCATATCTGTCAGACTACAGGCAAGCTTGAAAAATACATCACCAGCTACAAAACAGAACAATTTCTGCACACAAATGGGCAAAAATCACTTTTAGTAATCAAAATGGAATTTCCCAAGAACTGTGGTAATGCCAGGATTTTGAGAGTGCTCTTTGATCAGATTCTGTATGGCAACTTGATCAATGTAATGAAGGGGGGATATTTTTGAACACTTTTGCAGAAGTCAGTTAGTTTTGTCAGCAGGTATTCATTCTGAAAATGGTAACTGAAACCAAGAAAACCTTAGGCACAGTCAAATAAACGTCCCCATTTTATAGCAACGGCTAATGCCCAACTGAGAAAACAGAAACTTAAAAGCATCACAAAATGATCCTCTCTGTAGCTTTGGGAAAACTTGACTGAACAGATTTTTCAAAGCTATGGAGAGAGATTTCAGGGATTACTCCAGAGAAAAAATCAAAGCAAGATAGAGACCTCAAATCCTTGTGGAAATTGTGCTCTGCCCACCTTGCCTGGACTGAAAATCTCACCACAGCAAGCTAGCCTTTACATATATATATATATATGTGTATATATGTGCTCATTGTATTAGTATGCCTTCATATTTACTGATGGCCAAGTATTCAGAAGCGCTTAAAGCTACTTTAAGGCACTACATGCTTTTAAAAATCTAGTTTTTAAAGGGCTGAGAGGAAAAAAATGTATCTATCCAGTACGGACTACTAAAAGGCCACCACCCTTCTGCAGATAGTTACAGAGACGTAAAAGTCTTCCAAAATAGCTTGATTTTGTAAATTCTGTAATCAATATTTATTCTTTTCATTTACTACAAAAAGCTACTTACATTTGAAACAGCATTTATGTTCATGAAAAGTGAACTTCTGAAAAGCAGTTATTACGTGGGAATCTTTTTTAAGTTTCCCTAAAGTTTAGCTTCCAACTTTTTAGCTTGCAAAAAACCCAACACAATCATTACTTTGGCATCATGTAGTTTCTTGCATAATAGTACTAGAAATGGAACTGGTAGCTGTGCGCAGTGTAGATACTGTGGTGGTGGGGGAATACTGGAGTGCTAGTAAAAAAACCTGGTCTTTGCTGGCTGCTGCTGCACTGTATAAAGGCTGGGCATTATTTATTACAACTATTTGAAAGACTAGCAGAATATGGCTCCTCCAAGAATCAAACCGGATTTCACTACAGTGTCCCGTAGTAAATATTATTTGAAAACAAGAACCACCTATGCTTGTCTTTGAGGAGTTCCCATAAACTGGTTAAAACTAATTCTAGTTTTCTGCCTTACAAAGGCCCAGGAGTTATTCCATGTCTGACCTGCGGAGCAATCTGCCTTGCAAGGTACATGTACCTTTTAGGTTTTATCTATTTTTTTGAACTTCATCTGCATTTATTTTGCTTCCTGGATAATCTCTTTAATCCCTGACAAACTTCTCTTCCTCAGCAATCTTGTTCTTTTGTATACATCTCTCTGCCTAGTTAATTTTGTCTCTGCATTTCTCAGGCATGCCAAACAGTAGCTAGCATCCTCCCAGCTGTCACTTCTCCTTATGGTGACAATCCCTTCTCCTGCCAGCTTCTCCTTGATTTTCCTACTCAAAACATCTCTATTGCTTTGCTCTCCTTTCCTCTGGTACTCCAGTTTGCTATCATGCAGCATAATTCTCATCATCGATCCATACTTTTTTCCTAGGATGTTGGTAAATTTATCTTCTTTTTGCCTGGAGAGGAGCTGCGTGTTTGAGCTGGATGTTATTCTCAGAAGGATGAACTGATTTGACCTCCTCTTTTTTTTTTGGTTAAGAGAGAGACTGTTACTTGTGATGTTTTTTTATCTCACTCCTGTATTCTAGGCTATCCTGGTTCTTCTTGATTTCTTTTATCTGCTAGGTATCACACCATACCAGCTGTCCAAAGGAGATGAATTTTAGTAGGGCTGTTTGTGCTATGACAGCTAAGGTTGTGTAAGAAAAGTATTACAAATGACAGCCTTCAAAAGTTTCTAGTAGCCATAAACATTTGCTCTAAAACCGTGATTGGGTTTTTGCTAAGGATATTATTTTTATGTTTATAAATCCAGATGTGATTTATACAAATAATTACGAATAATGTGCAAATAAAATACATCGATATATTCTAAATGCCTAATAGAAACAATAGAAGCATATAATAAATATGTATATAACTACAGATTACTATTATTTCAGTGGGGGGATTGCTCCTATGTAAAAATGTTATTTGAATAACAAACAGCATACCTATTTTGGGATATGTAATTTTCAATAAATGTAATGCATAGAAATTGTATTTAGATATAAATGCTCCCCAAAACTAAAACAAAAGCTCACCTCTGCCTAGTGTCTATATGTTTCCGAACTTCCACAAATACCATAGAGCAATACCTACTTCCTGGGTGAGGCACGGAGAAGGCAGAGGCATTCCTCAAGACAAATATAACATGGCTGATGCCACATCATAAGATTGAGAATTAAAGAAAAGGATTAAAGCAAACCCAGTCAGAGGACAATGCAGGAACTAAAATGTAATTGAAACAAAGTGATAGATCCTCTTTCTCCCTTCTAGTCAGAACATCTGTGAGGATAACAATGCTTCGATCATTTGCTTAGTTTGTTTACTAGGACTAAATATTGAGGTTTCTAATATAGGAGGGAATTAAGAGTTGCAGAGCTGCCTTTTCTCCCCATGAGGGCTGTTCGTAGGATGCACGGCAGGAGAGCAGCCCCTGCACACCTGAGCACGGGGGGAACTGCTGGGAGTCGGAGGTGCCACTGCCACGCCGGCACCGGGACAAGTCCCTGCCAGGTACCGCGTGGGTGCATGGTGAGAGGAAGGCAGATCCAAGGACGAGAGAAAAAAGGAACTTTCATATGGATGACTGACAGTCACAATCTTTTCTCTCCCCTTCTATCAGGGCTATGGCAAAACCACAGTAAATTTTGTTTTGTTCTGTTCTCCTCTCTGAGGATAAAAATCTTAAGCTCATTCTAGTGAGGAAGGCTGTGCCCTCATTTACACTGAAGTCAATGATTTCTTCAGATGACTTCAGATTTACAGTGCCCTGAGTGAGAGAAGAATTTGACCCGTAATTTTTTTTAAAATAGTTATGTTTTCTTACACAGTCTTCCTTCTGAAGACTCACTTCACTCAGCCATCAATATTCACACTTTAAAGGCTTATTTCCATCAAGTTCCATCAATGACCTTTAGAAATTGGTCCCTTCAAATAAGAAAAAAGACCTCAATTACAACAACATCTGCCTCCATCTCGCACTTTATTTGCCTTAGAGAAGGGATGGAATGATGATTAAGTTAATGGATAGGTCATTTTCATTTTTCACATTTACCTTGTAAGTGGCTCCATGAATCACCATTTATCTGGAGCCCAATCATGGAAGGCAGTGGCAAAACATCCATTGATGTCCACAAGCTCTTTTCCTGCACACCTCAGAGAGGGGAAGTGGAGTACTGACATTAATCAACCTTTACAACCCATACAATAATATATTTGTCTTTTCTTGGGGCTGGAAAATAAACACTACTGTCCTCAGGCTCCCGTTTCTCTAAAATCTCCGTTGGCTATGTCAGCTTTTTCTATCGGTGCGCCATTAGGCAGCAGCACAGCCTTACGTGGCCACTTGCAAGCAGTAAGCTGACAATTTTGCTCCCTTAGCTGGGATAAAACAGAGTGAAATGACAGCAGAAGAGAATAATTTCTCTACTTTTTACTAGTCCGATGCAAATATATGACCAAAGCGATATGGGCAGTGACGGAGTGAGACATCACAGCGTCCCCATCCGTGTACATGTCACGCTGCAAAACATTGCACAACCCTGCTTGAAGGGAAAGAAAATTGTCGTGTGTGTGGACTGCTGATGCTGACCACAGCAGTGAACAACCTAAGCAGAGAGAATGTGTACATAATGTAAGAGAAAGATATGTCTAGGACACAGAAAGAGCCAAAAACTGAACAGTTTAGGATCTGGGGAAGAACTCAGCCTCAGCAGGGAGACAGCCATGAAGCCAGAGGATAAGCCCCAGCGAGTCACCACCGCAGCAGCCTACCTCTTCCTGGGTCTTCTGAACAGACAGTCCGCACACCGACCGCCTGGTTCACCCCTCCAACTATATCCGTATCTTCGCAGAGTTGCAAGGATCTTCCTCGAAGGATTCAATTCTCCGACCTTACTCAGCTTTACTGGTCTGTTCTTGGACTTCCCCAACATAGTGCTGCGAAATTCCCTATGTAGACATACACATTTATGTATGAACACGTGCATATGTAAATATGTGTGTATATATACACACACACACATATACAGGTTGAGACTGAATCAAAGCCACTACATTTTAAAAGGCAACACACGCTTTTAACAAACGAAGGTTAAAGACATCAGGTTGCCAGTGAAAAAGAAAATAGGCCCCTCCTAGTATCTTAAAAAGCAAATAAAATATCAGTATGAACATTACCGTTGAGATTTGTTTTCTGAAACATCACGTATTAAAAAAGAGGGAGGAAGCAGAACAACTTGTTGTAGTGCTGGAGATGACACTGAAACTTTAAAAGACTGAGAGTTCACCGCAACAAATGGAACCAAGTGGGAAGCAAATACACACAAAGCACAGCTCGCTTCGGAGCAGAAACGCATTACAGTGAGGGGCTGTTTGACCATTCCATTTGTTAACAACGTTATAAAGATCAAGACCATTAGACTGAGCAAGTAGTCAGGATTTACAAGAAAAGGAACAGTAACATGAAAAAAAATAGAGAAGGAGTTTTTTATTTGAACTGACAAATTACATTTATTATTCAAACACTATAACCATCAACTGGCTTAACACCAGAAGGAGCCTTGAAAGATGAGATATAAAAAGAACTTAAACACAAGGCTGGAAAGAACAATATGATCAGCATAAGGGCAATAAAAAGCAGCCCAGAAAGTTGTATTCTGAAAAACTTCTGTGGCCTGCAGAGAAGGCACAAACTGGGCTGGAGTTGGTGACTTCAGCGTAAGCCGGGGCTGGACGGCAAGGCAGGCGGCAGCAGCGTTTTACCCATAGAAAATGCCAGAGGGAAGAAGCTGCACAGGGTGTGCACATTTGGTTACTGGCACAAAATCACTTGTGTCACAAAGCAAAGAGAGAGACACGTAAAATGAAGTGCCCCTACGATGAACACGCTGCCTGCGCCGCGGGACCAACACAGAAATCCAGAAGCTGCATAATTTATCTGCATGTAAACGCATACTCAGAAAAATGCCCTTTCATCCTTACTTGAGTGTGCACACATGCGCACACATAGCAGAGGTTTTCCCTGTGTCTTCCGATAGCGCAGAATGCCAAAATAATTCAGTAGCATGTCGGAATATATCAGCCGTAAAAAGCAACGCATCTGGGGATGTGATAATGTAAACAATCCTAAGCAAATTTTTATTTCTACAGAGAATCTTTCTGTTTAAACTGCTTTTCCTTATCCTTCAAGGATATGGCATCTAATCGTCTGAAGATGACATATATCAATTCTAAGCCACATTTACGAACTTCACTCAAAAGCCAGGACTCCTCTGAGTTATTAAACCATTAAAGACCTCTGTCACTTTTCATGTCAAGGTTAATAACCAAATGATTAAAACAGTTAAAGTTAAAACCGCAGCAGTAAAAATGCAACATTGTCACTCATTTTATGAGATTCAAGAACAATCCTAGATATTTTTTGATGGGAAAACTGCGTCGAACAGTTTGTAATTATAAGGTAGCTGCTGGAAAAGGAACTTAAAACACTGTTCACAATGCTATCAAAAGGAAGCTGTTTGATTCTTCTCTCCAGTAAGGAAATTTATCTTGCTTTTCACGTAAATATATTAACAAACCTTCATCACTTTAATTTACCTGAGTTTGTTCAGATTAGGAGTCTGAATGTGCTTCCAACGTCAGAAGTGCCTCATCAAGAACAATGATGCATTTGCACTGCACGATTTACAGCTGCTTTGGTCCTGACAAACTCGGAAGCCAGGTAGTACAATGGCTCTGAGCAAAACATACCGTACATACGATTAATTTTTTTACTTACAGGCTTGCCAGCACGCAGGGAGAGTGCTAGCGAATAATCCTTGTGAAGGGGAGAGCACTTGCAGAAGAAACCCTGTAAAGGCCCGTGCCCTGAAGCGATGTTAACTCCAGCGTTGGACCCACCCTGCTGTGAAATCCCCAGTGTGGTGGGCCATGACACGGGTCAGGGAAGAAGCCTCCAGGATGGAGCACCCCAACGTCATGGGAAGGCAAGAAGAGAGAAATTTGTCTTCCCTTTGACTTCTGTGGGGCTGCAGCTTCAGGCTTGGGGTTTTCTTCAGATACCCATGGCCTCAAGTACACCTAAGAGTTATGATTTACCAAATCTTTCTTGGAGCAGTCTAGAAAAGCATCCCTCATTTTGGGCTAATCTCCACCTGGCATCTTCTGTCTCCCTCCACGTTTTGTGGAGGGTGACCAGCCCGGTATTTGTAACTCAGTCAAGTAATGCTAATTCAGTAACAATCACTACTGCTTCATCTTGTTACATTCTGGATTTGGGCATCCTTAATTAGTTTCCTTGTTGAAACTAACAGAATTATTCATGTGCTTGTATGTGTGTTTGAGCACTTTGCTGTTTAGAAGCTTATTTTTAAAAAGCTAACCAACAGTTGCAGTTAATGTTACATGAAAAATTTTAATCTAAGTCACATTTTCAGTATTTTTTAACCTTGTGACTTTCTGCAGTTGGATTTGGATCATCCAGACATGGCTTCTTTAAGTGTAAGCTATTCTGGGGAAACTTGACCAAATAATGTGGATTATTCTACAATTATATGTAAATATACATATATATGTTTGCAAGTTATTTCTAATAAGCAGTGGAAAGCTGAAATTTGCTGTAGAAACATTTGCTATAGAAACATTTTCCTGGAGGAGAAATGTGTTGAAATTCCTCCAAGAAATCTTGCTGACAACTTCACTAAATTCTATTGCTGTTTCTATTTTGGGACAGTTTGTGAAGGATTTATCTGGTTTGCGAAAAGCTAAAAGATGGTGTTGTACATTGTATGATGATACAATGAATTCAGCCTTCACGTTAGCTTTCGGACTCGTGCACTACAGCAATCTTTCAGTTTTATGATTGGATGCTGTGTATCAGACATACAACGCCGCAGATTTCTCACACCTGTAGTTAGCTGTGTTTGCTCTTAAACATTGCTACGACATCCAGATGTTGAGTTCTACTGTGATACAAAAACTCACAAACATGCAGGAAATGATAGGACCTCCAGCCAAGTGACCGAAAAAACAACAGTGGCGTTCTCATTTAGGTCATAGGAATAAATCATATGAAAACTATTTACCAAAAACATACGTAGCTGAACGAAAAGCAGAGCAAAACTATTCCAATAGTTGTGTAGCCAATCACCTGAGTCGTGTTTAGAGAAATCCGAATGACAAAAAGCATGTCCTTGAATAACAACTAGGCTTCAGTGCACACCAAAATAAAATTATAATTAATGTAACCAGTATCTGAAATTTGCCATAGCAAAATATGACTGTTTGTTAATAAACTGCATCACTTGCAGCGTGCTTCCATATAAGAAAAATAAGGTCCCTTAATTAAGGTTCAGAAAACAGGAAAGAAATAGGAAAGATAAAGCCCATTGCTCAAAATCTAACTTCTAACTTCAATTTGAAGTAGATAAGATGCATGTAGACATGGTAGCATTTGTGTGATAATTTGCTAGAAACAACCTACTAGAATTAACTTCTCATTCTATTAGTTTGCTATTGCTGAACATAGCAATATAACGTTGTAAAAGTCACTCCCTCAATGTATATTGTTTCTTTATAGTAAAATGTCATGATTTATTATTTTTATTTCCCATCGCCTGTTTTTTTCTCTGGAGGACTAGCTGATTAGGCTTACTTCAGGCAGTTTCAACCGGAAAGAGAGAAAGAGCTAAAACAAGCTAGGAAAAAACACTACAGGAGCTATTTTGCTCTCTCCGTAATTTGAAAGAGCTCTTCAGCCACTGTGCTGTTAAATTCCACCGGGTTCTGCTGGAAGAAAGAGAATGCTGCAGGCAAGGCGCTGAGGAATTAACTCGGGTTTTTTTCAGCTGGGTCTCTCTCCTTTTTGGAAAATATTTTTAGATTAAATCCTTGTTGTGTCCTAAAATAAATCTCATACTTGAGATACATAACAGCAAATCTTGTTTACTCTATGCGGTAGTGAGAAGTCTGTTTCTCAGGCATCATGAGAAAATGGGAATCCACTTGTACGGCAAGATGAGGATCAAAGATGCTGCTGCTGGAGCAAGGGGACATGGTGTTTTCTTACTGTCCGACACACTGGTTACCCTCTGTGCTGGCAACCGCAGCTCAGGAAGAGGGGATCTCAGGCCAAACCAGTCCTGAAGACCTGCCAATCACACTACACACATTTCAGGGCCGTGCACAGAATGCTCTACCCTGCAGTGGCTGGAGCATATAGGTGTGCTGCTGGAGCTCATCTTCCAGAAGAAACCCACCTGTGGATACTTTGAGATGGGAACCAACGCACAGTAAGGGCAGACAACCAGGAGATGTGTTTCAAAAGGGCAATCCTGCCTGCGCTGAACAAAACCACTCAGTTTTTAGTGCATGCTTTGAGCAACCTGGTCTCGTGGGAGGTGTCCCTGCCCATGGCAGGGGGGTTGGAACGAGATGATCTTTCAGGTCCCTTCCAACTCTAACCATTCTGTGATTCTATGATTCTAATGCAGATGCGCTCGTTTTGGTTAAGTCGGCAGAATAACAACATGGTAAATGATTCAGTTGTTCAGATGTGATGGGGCAGTGGCAGCAGAAAGAGGTCTGCCGAATAGTTCTTTACTTTCCTATGAAATGATAGTTAGGAAAAAGTTGCAGTAGCTTTGCAAATTCTCCAGGTGAGACTGGTGGGGAATCAGCTGACTCTTCATGTGGCGGGCCTAGGGTAGGTGGTGTGGGCTGCAGGCCAGTTTGGGAGGAGCTCGTCCCCTACCTGCGTCTGCAGAAGCCTTGAACCAACTGCCACAAAGGAGAGTTAGAGATCCACATGCCACGATTTTTAGTAGCATTCAAGCACCTTACTGCTTCGCAATAATATGCGTTGACACTCTGTTGTTACAACCTTGCGTTTGTGTGAGGCTGTGGAAAAGAAAATCATCTAAGTTATTTCAATTTCTTCAACAAAGTCCACTCAGGAAACAAATGATAGCTAAACAGAACAAACCCAAATCTTCCTCCCAAAACCTCAAAAATAAGCAATGGTAGGAATAAAACCTTCTTGTTATCTATTATCTATTGTAATTCAGAATAATTACATTTATTATTGGCTTATTTGAATCATCTTTGGACACACTAGAATAGTATTTTTCTTTCAAATTCAACAGAACATAGAGTTTTAGATTACTTATATTTATGAAAGGAATTATATGATGTGATGTGCCAGCAGGAGACAGGATATGCCAACCCAGGAGATCTTTTCCCACTTCTATTTCTCTTTCAGTGTTCCTGTGTTCCTACTTAGGAGGCTGGTATAATTAAAGTGGTACTCATAATATGCAATATATTTTTCCAGATTACTTTAATAGTGCCAAAAAGATAACCAGTGAATAATCATAATAAAATATATGTAAAGGGGATCACAAATCTCACTGATGCAGAACGGGAAGAATTTATTTTCAAAGTGTGGCTAATGACTTTCTGCCTGCCCCTTTGAAAATTGCTTTGAGCTTAGTACTATCCCTTGGAAATCCAATTCATAAATTCACAAGCAGCATGAAATTCCAGTAGGAAATAAAACACTTTTATTCAAGTGTATTACAGCATGTTAATGCTGTTTCTTAGAACATAAACTGCAGTAAACACTGCACTGAAATACAAACAAGGAGTGTACTTTGTGGTTTTGAAAAGTTCCTGGGTTAAAAGCCAAAGCTCAGCACACAGACAGCTCACAGATTATGAAAAAAATGGATCCAGATGATATTCTGTGGCTAATGCAATCAAGGAGAAGGTGGTGCTCCTGTGAGCGGTGCATCCCTTCCCTGCGTTGAGGAATCGGTACAGGGAGCTGCTGCTTTGGGGAGCTGCAGGGACCGGCGTGATGCTTCCCAACCCACTGCCAAAAAAAGCAATATGCAGCGAGCAGGTGCTGCAGACTGGTGCTTTGGCAACAGCGCTGTGTCATTCAGCAGCTGCTGATAAGTGATAATTTTTCATGGGAGCTATCTCAGAAGCATTTCTCCAAGTGGCTGGTTCTCATGACTGCCTCTGCTCTCATTTTACTCCGAGTGCTCCTCTTAAGCACACTCAACTGATCTGCTCTGCCTGGAGGGCGATAGAAAGTTGCTGAATTTCTAAATATTGCCACTAAACACATAGTGGTTTGTAACAGGACTCTGGAAAAAAACCTGATACTCTCCTTGTATCGTACTCTCCATAGCTCTGCTGAATACTTTTTGCTCAGTGCAGATGGAAAAGGCTTCTCACACTACCCAGCGTTGCCAGTGAGTATTTGGCTGCCTTGTGTCAAGAGCTGCTCACTCCCTTTTCCTCTTCACTTTTTTAAGGGAAAGCAACCAATATCCATAGAGAATTGTAAAAGGAAGCAAGAGTGGTATCTAAGACAGAAAAAAACAGGCAGCTCAGAAGTTCCTTAGCAACTAATGGGTGCAAAGGGCCCAAAGGGTGCCCAGGGCCTGGGAGCTCCCATCCTGCATCACAAGAGGTGCATGAATGCTTGGGGACTCTGCCGAGCACTCGAGCGAAACCACTGGTGACACCACAATGGAGTGAAATGGCGCCTCTTTGGAAAAAAAAAAAATAAAAAAAATTCTTAATTGCAAATCAGAGTAACTACCTTTGAAAAAAGAAAAGATTAATTAACTGCAGCTCCTGTAGGTCCTGGGGAACCGGAGGCTGTCAAGCCCAGTCCAGTTCTTGAGACAAGAAGTGAAAGATCAGCCACCTGGAACGGCACCACCAGGGAAGGCTCCGGAGCAGCCAACGTGGCTTTTGTGGGAAACCTCACGTCTCTCTCATCCTCTGCAATTCTCTCAAAATATTAAACAGTAAATGAAAGTGACCTCTGCTGAACATCAAGACTTACGCAAACTTTTTCAATAACCAAGGAATTCACCCCTACATAGCTGACTTCTAATTGCAATTTAATATTTTTTAATAATTGTGTTAAGTGCCTATAAAACAAGGGCAACTTCATCGACTAGGATGACTGAATTACTGGAAAGACAGAAAGACTAAAACAAAGGAGGAAATATCAACAATTGGCTGATTTGGGATCAATGCTCAAAAATCTATATTTATTCATAACCACTGTCTTGATGTCTCTGTAGATGTATGATGTATCTCTGTTACCAGTGTGTTTATAAGAAAGGTTGTTAAAGTTGCCTATGTTTCTAAACAAACATTTTCATAAGTAAAAAAAGTCTTGCTGAGTTATAACCTTTCCTCTTACAATTTAAGGATCTATGTTTTATAGAGCAAATGGGCGATCTCCACTTGTGTCATGGAGCGTATCTGTCTGCTGGGCTCAGGTCTCAAGCGCCCACTCGATGCAAAGCGTCTGCAGAGACTCAGACCATCCTTCCTTTCAGTCCCTGCTCTCCTACCTGAGGCCAACAGGCTACGACCCGTCCCTGTACTTCTCTTCCCTCTGGGATAGCCTGCAGCCAAACAGCCTCTTTAAAACATTATTTATTTTAACTAAAGCATTCTCGAGAAAATCTGTTTCAAAAAAAGCAATACGGAGCTAAATCTCCCTTCAGACCCCACTCATCAGAAATGGGAAAGGTCAGATCCTTCAGGCTTTTCCACAAGCTTCCACCAGCTGGAGTTGCAAAGTTGCCCTGGCCCCAGCCCTGGACTTCTTAACCCTTTCCTCTTGAGCTCCAAGATCCCAGGCTGGGTAAAACATGACTCTCACTCAAGAGACAAAAGAAGCAAAATCTTCAACATAAACCGCACGAGCCCTTGCCTGCCAAGAACCTAGACATTCCTATTACAGTTTGATGGCAATACACCAATTTTTCTATTTTTCCACTTTACTCTTTCTTAAAACTCCAGGAATTCAGCGATCACGATGAATAACAAACACTCTGCTGCATTTGACTAATGACCTCTCTCAATAACGATGTTGTACTTTGGTATTCTTGCACTGTAGCCTCTGAAGAGTTTAGTGCATTATTAAATATCAATTCCAGTTTTGTCATTTCAGGCTCAATGCAGCTGAAGCTGTCTTCATGTTTGAAAATCAGGTGCTAAGACAATCACCTGACTATCTCATTGCTTAAAATTAGACATCTAAATTCACCTTAAACATCCAAATAAAATCAGATGAGTTCTCAAAAATGATAAGAATCTGCAACGCACACAGACATCAGTGAGACCAGAGAATATCCAGCTTCTTTAGAAATAGAGAACTCTGTTTTACACCAAAATGACTTGATAAATGTCAGGTACCCACACTTGAATATCTTCTTCAGAGAACTCTGTATTTCATATCCAGAAATGTTTTCATTTCCTGGAATAGCTGTGTTTATTACTTTAATAAACTGAATTAGGAAATATGGTTATTGCTTTCCTAACTAGGCCAAATTAAGTTTCATTAAAAAATAAAAACTAGGATTCAAGTTCATACTTGACATAAAGGCACTTAAAATGTTAAAACAACCATATTCCTTTTCCTTTTTCTTTTAATATATAGATAAAGAAAATCCTTCCTGCATTAAACCTAGAGCTATTCTCAACATTTCAAATGCACTACAATATCATAAATAAAACTTTTAATTAAAATATTGAGTATATAATATTTCTATACTTGTTATGTGTATGATTTTTTCTGTTTGCTGTAGATCACAGAATAAAAACTGTAAAATGTCTTTATTAAAGTAGCAGGGTGATGCTCCAAAGCCATTACCTTGCCTCTCCTGGAGGAAGGGAAGTTACTCAGCCCAGCTGCTGTGGGCTGCAGAAGGTGCTGCTGCTGGTGGCCGTGATCCCTCCTTTGGAAGCAGGCGAGTAACATGGACATGGGCTGCAGCATCATAGCAAAGCATCCACCAAGAAACTCTATGTCATTCCTAGATACAATTAGTTTGACTCACACAAAACCGATTTAATGGCCATGTTAGAGGCATGTCTCAGTTACGAAAGGAAACACCAGGTAGGAGCATTTTGGGGGCTTATTACTTTCAGATCTAACACTGAGACAGTTAGGTCATGACTTTTTCAAAGCAGATACCAAGTTAGTTGTACATCCAGAGATAATGCTCCTGTAGCTCCCGCTGAGGCATCACGGTACCTCACCGTCTGGCTGGTCTCTAATGGGCATCAGCTGACACCTTTCTGAAAGCCCTGCTGCAGCATGATTTACTGTGCCGTGAGTGAACCAGGGTACCTGGGAGAAACACAAATGGGTACAGCTTTAACACTGGATGCTTCAAAGCAGTTTGCCTGCTGTGAAAGAGGGCCAAAATACAACTGCAAGAAAAACGCGCAGACTTGTTTTGTTCTCCTGTCTACTTGACTTCTCAATTAGGCTGCAGCCTGTGGCCTCCCCATCCCTGTGTCCTTGGAGGGACTGTTTGAGAAACCCACCCAAGAGACCACCGATGTCCATTGTGCCAGGACTCGAGCCTGTGGCATGGATGGCCCACACGCAGCCATGGCCCATCCTGCTCCTGCAGAAAACAGGCAAAAACCGCAGCAAGAAGCGCAGTACCAAGTCCTGAGCAGGAATAAACCAGCCTGACAAAAGTCCAATAGCGCATTGCCCTTCAGTGGGATCATCTCGCCTTACCTGTAGGTCTCTAGTACAGCAAAGCCAATGTAGTAGTTATTTTTTGTTGGAAATCTCACAATAAGAGAGAGTTACATCGTTAATTAGGGTTCCCCTACGATGGGACTTGGTTCTAACTGAACTTGGAAAGGCAAAAGCAATAGTTACTGCTGTGAGAAGTGTCTGTCAGCACTTGGCTTGTCACATCCCTCGCAGACCAATTCCAGCTGCATTTATTAATGAAGAATCACTGAAGCACGAGCTAATTCTTTTATCTACACTTTTGTCCCAGCAAATTGGTGTTTAATTGTCTGAATGAAAAAACTTGTGGGTGGACACTGTAGCAAAGATAAACCCATTGATTTCCATCACAGAAACAGTTAAAAGCCCTGTTTATTTCCATACAGGAGCCTGTTCGGTATGTTTATAAAAGCCACAAAGCTGCTTTGGACTGTGGGCGAGTTACTGTGTACTAATTTCTACTTGCAAGGTTTTCAAATGATAGATTATCTCCAACAAAAATGCTTGTGGAGCTTAGCTGAAAAGGTTCCCTAAGCTGAAAAGGTTCAGTTACCTCTAAATATAATGGCAGATTCAGTACACATTCATCTTCTGCCTTGAAAATTACTGTATGTGTGTTAGAAGGAAGTTCTGCAAACTTTCTTCCAGATTTATAATTAAATCACTGCACTTTCCACTTACTTAATTTGGATGTTGCAGGGCTATAGTATAGGAAAAGAGAGAAAGCATTAAATATGGTTTCTGTGACAGTAGTTAATGAAAGGAGAAACACTGAAAAAGCTTTGTGAGAGGTTTAATAAGTAACTAAATGACCAAAACCAAACAAAGTAGTTACTACTGGGAAGTCAAACTGTGCCAAAGCCCTGTTTCAAACATTGAAGGCTTAACGACGCAACCATTGAAGTTTTTGTCTTCTCTCAGACTTTTCTCTTTTAAACTCTATTAAAATGTACAGACAATGCAGCTTAAGATAAAGCCACCTTCATGCAAGACCAGCAAGTCAACCCACTCAAATCGGTGAGAGGATTTCTAGCATAATGCAGTTTAAGATACAAAAATTGCATCTTTTATTTTATAACAAATTTGATGACCTTCCTGGACCCCAATCCAGCCCAAAGCACGTTCTTTCCTCTGATAGTTTATCAATAGTTTAAAAGGTAATTAATATATCTGAAGCTATTAATCTGACAGAAAAGGGTCGGTTTAGAAATCATAGTGTCTTAAAGAGCAAGAGTACAAGCAGACTTTCCTGAGTCTTTGAGTCTCTCAGAGAAAAGTAGCACTTGCGCAGGCAGCAGCTCAATCCACCTTCACAGGTCTTGTATGGCATAAACAGAAATGCAGTAGAGTAAATCCCAAAGGAATAAGAAGACATTCAAGAACAAAATGCTTTTCTGAGGTTTGCTCCACATGGGACTATCATACGTTCATCGTGCACTTGGATCAGGGATTGTTTCCTCCTGCAAGGAGAGGAGGACACAACCTGTGCCCTGTTCCTTGCTTAGCATTACAGGGAGGCATTTTTGCCTTTTGGCTGTTGTTACCACTGCTGCTATGCCTTTTAAGGCTTCATTCTTGAAAGGACAATAATTGAAGTGATGAATAATGCTGAGAGGAGCAGCACTGAATGACTGTCAAATTACAATCTCAGGTTTTGGGTTTGCATCCGCTCTTCACAGAAGTAACGAGAACAGAGCAGGACGTTCAACACCACCAGGCAAGAATAGCACAGTCAAATATGAATTAAAACTAAAATAAACCAAAACGGCACTATTGCCTAGAGCCTGAAACCATTATTTATCTTCATGGAGAAAATAATTCAATACAGCATACAATATTGCCCATTGTTGCTCTGTTTTAGGAACAACTCAAGATCTGTTGGGAACTATTCAAGTTGTAATCTCCCCATATACTCACTGCCCCACTGGTCCAATGCAGATATTCCCATACAGAAGTTAAATTCTCACCCCACTTCTTCCAAAATCCTGTTGAAATTAATGGGAATTTGGCATAAGAAAATATTACAACATATCACATCATAATCATCATGTCACAGCACGTCAGACTAACGTGAAAATAAATGGCTGAGTAGAAGGAAACAGCAGTTTAAACTGATACCGATATATAACACTTAGCACCACAAAGCAGTTTTACTAACTCCCGCAATGGTAATTGATTAACAGTAACATGTTAAAAACCACATAAATAGATGCATTAGCTAATTACGAAAGAATCACTTTCTTGTCTAGTTGCATGAAGAGCACAGGAATGATTTCCCAGCTCATTAAGTTAGTAAATGAAAGAATAAAAAATCAAGCGGCATGTGGCGGAAGGCAGAGGAAGTAGGGACAGACCTGTGCTGCAGAGGTAGAGATTTCCCTGCCAGGATAAAGGTACGGCCAAAGCCCAGACAAAGGGAGGCAAAAACTGGAGGTTTTTCGCATGCAGTAGATTAGCAGACATGTACATGAACAGAAGAATAGATTTTTTTTTTTTTTTCTATTATTTGTCCCCAGCACTGTCCCTCTCAGCCTTTCGGGCATTAGGTCTTCACTGAGCTTGATGCTTTATGCCTTAATTCACCCGAAGGACAGAGACAGACAGACAAACAGCCGGGTGGAGCAGAGGGGTCCCCGCTGCCCACCCAGTGCCAGGCTGTTGGTCCCTGCAAGGGTGATGGCACAGCCCAGCTGGAGTTTGGAGGGGAGCGATGGGGGCGCTGCACAGCTGGGGGAGCTCTTCCCCCAGCGGAGATGAGTCCCGCAGCCTGCTCCGGGGCATCGCTGGAAGCGTCAGAGATGAGCAATGCCTACTGGTGTTATTGGGCCATGAAGCCAACATCCCTGTAATGAATTGAGAGATAACCGAGTGAGGAGAGGTCATGAAAATGAGAACAAGTAGCTTATGTTTGCTCCGACACAAACAGGAGCTAATGGCAGAGCTCTGCCAGGAGGATGAAGTGCTCAGATTAGAGAACCAAATATTCATTACTGAAATATTTTGAATGTATATGAGTGGAACAAGATGGGATTTGTCAAGGCCAGAGGAGAGGATGGTGTGTCCTTTCTTTCCCCTGTCCTAGGCAGAAGTCCCTCTGAAAATCTGAAATACTTCCTTAGGGTTTTTTTTTCCCACAGAAACAGAACCTGCTGCATTTATCAGGGGTTACGGGGAGCTTCTGCTCGCACAGAAACCCTGTGGCAGGGCACATACAGAACTAGGCTAAATGGGCAGTTATAATAAATATTTTGCTTACAGCTAATTTGTTAGCTACAGCATACAAACAGAAGACTGATTAAATGGGCCAAGAAGCAGCACTCATAAGCGAAGTCAAGATACCAGGTGTTAGAAAGCAAACTGAGAAAGAATTGCCAGGTTTTCTATTTTCCACGACTTAGAGAAGCAAAACTGCTGATGATCTGATATGTTTCACAAAACTTGCTGTGAACAGCATGGCACAGAGGTTCAGGCAAACATGCTGTAATGAGAAGATGTAGAATGTAAAAATAATTAGTCAAGGTTTATGGAGCCTACCAGCTAAACACAGGACACTGTGAAATTATCAAAGACATTGTAGAGGAGTAAAATAATAGGAAAGTGTCATATGGCAGATTCAGAGAGCGGATCTGCAGGCTTTCATAGCACAACTAATATAACTTCACTGCCAGTTAGTTTTGTGATTAGTCATTGTAAGTATGGCAAAATACGGATAAAACAGCTTACTTGCACTGTACCATCCACTTCCTTATTTATCTTATAAACTACTTTCTCCATTTCCACTCTTAACACATTTTGAGAGAAAGACTTCTTGAAAGCCATCTATGGGACTCAGATGCTGATTCCCTTCAAACAAGTGGGCTCTAGAATACCAAAATCACAGAAGTAGCTTTAAAAGTGTCCACCTTCATCTTTCCCTTTTCTTATCATTAAAAATATTCTTTCCACCTTGCCATGAATTTTCATCAGCCAGGATCAGAGAATTCTCCATGCTGGGGAGGAAACACGGACAGCCACCTAAACAGAAAGCAAGCACCCCGAGCTCCTGGCGAGGCAGTTGTATTACCATATAGGTGATGCAGTGAGTCACGGAGTGCAAAATCTGCACCTGCAGAAAGCTGTACAGCAAAGAGCCATCCCAGGGGAAGGTGAAGACTAATTAAAACTAGTGCTACAAAAAGATGTTACTGTTCTAACATGTGTTAGTATGAGCTACTGCGTGAGAGAGCAATAAAAGAAATGTCAAAGGAAGTGAGAAATCGTGGAAGAGTCTGAGTTAAGGGATGCAAAGACAAGTGTCTGGGGAAGCAGGGCAGAAGCTCTGTTTATAGCAAATAGAGTTCTTGAAAAATTAGAGGATGGGGAAAAGAATGTGCAGATGAGTCTGTCTGCCATAGGGACAAGGCATGATCAGTACTCTTGGAGACAGATGCTCATATCTGAATGGATAACATTACCAAATGAGACCATTTGGCTTGCACATAGACATCGTCCAGGACATGGACTCACCTGTGTGTATCCACAGTCCAAAATAACTCCTTCTCTGAGATGGTTGGAACGGTGCTGGAATAGGAAAGAGGAGACTTGGCTTTCCAGCTGCTTACCCAAGGTTCAATCTACAACCCACAAATCACTCCCCAGTGCTGCTGGTCAGCTATTCAACTCACACCGTGCCCACCTTTATTACAGACGTGCCTCAGAAAGCCCTACCAGCCCCCCTTATGAGCATGAAAGGCAGGGCTTCTGCCCGTTCAGGCTCTGGAATCGCCAAGGCGGTGAGCAGACACCTGCCTGGAAGACATATATTCTCTAGCAAATATACCTCGATACCTGAAGGACTGAATTCATTCCCAGTTCACATCCATTATGATACAGGGCACTGCTGGATCTTTCATGAGAGACAGTTTTAGGTGGCAGAGTCATCTGGGTTACAACCAGTGTGCTGCACACTGAAGCCTAATGAGCACCTCACCCTTCTCATGAAGGAACAAAGAACTGGGAGTCCACCTTCTCCTCCTGTCTTCAGCCTTCTGGAAAAAGAAAAAAGAAAAAAATTCCCAAGTGGCTAAAATTGGGCAACATCCAGTGCCTGAGCCTCTGAAAGCAATATGATAAATCCTTTCCCATCTGGTTGGACTTCAACTAATTAACTGACATGGTTGAAAATGAGCACCAGCTAATTGGAGCGCTCTGTTCTCTCTTTCCCTGGCAGGACTGAAATGGATTCCAGATGAACAGTCGTTCAGCATTTTCCAAGTAATCCCAATTCAATGCCACCAGTCCTGGCCCAGCTTCCCAGCAACTTGCACACATCCTCACCTTGGGCTGTGAATCCAAAGAGCATCGCTGGAAAGAGAAACTTGCTAACTATCCTGAAATGGCAGGCAGATGTGTGGTCTCCAACTCATGCGATATACTGGAAAACACACCACCTGCAAATAATAAGAGGCCAGCTGAGCTACAGGCATGCCTCTTCTCTGAAGTCAAGGAAATCCTCCAAGCTAGCCCATGCAGCCTAAAGGTGCAAAGGCCATCTGCAGTGCTCTTTGCAAGAGATTTGCAATGTTAAACAGACGGTTCTGTGAATGCCCTGCAGGTGATGGGTGCCAGATCTCTGAATTGCGGGTCCTAAGAAGTAGAAAAAGTGTCTGCATACCACTGCTGAGGAAAACATGTTAAAGCATCAAAACCACTCACATTACCTTAAGGCCTTGCAGAGACCACCTGCACCGAGAAGCGGCCTGGCCCACCTGCCAGGCAAAGCAGGACAAGACATCTGCAGGCTTCTGGGCCCAGTGGCTGGGCAGAGCCCCCACGGCGCAGCCTGGGGCCAGCCCAGCCCCACTCTCCTCCAGCCCACCGTGGCTCTTCCCACAGCTACACGCTTATAGAGAGCCTCTTGCTCATGAACCCCAGCTGCCTTGTATCATTCCTCCAGGGAACTCCTTCCCTTGGACCTGCTGCCATCCGAAGATTTTATTTCTCCATCCTTTCCCATTCCAGCTCCTGCTAGTGTTCCTCTCCTGGGCTCCCAGTCCCTTTTCCAGCAACTTTCGCAGCAACATCATCCCCTCCCAAACACAAGGAATAGCTTTCAATGACAGCAAGAAATCCCTTAAATACTCTCCATCTCTCCTAAAGTATAGAATTAGTGGAATAGGTTAAACTGTGGCCACTGCCAGTGACGCCTCTGTCCTGTTGTGGTCATTTGCCCACAGACAGTTTCATCCCCCCCATCTCGCAAAACACAAACCAACAAACACAAATCACCTCCCCAAACACGTAGGAGCGCAAAACTGTTTGTAAAAACACTTGCAGTAACACAAGCACCAAAATGCAATGAAGATCAGGGCAAATGTTGTAATTCGGCTGTCTCGTGAATAATATTCCCCAGGATTTCCCTGAAACCTAGGGATGAACATTATAACGTCCACGTGAACATGATATACACAGAGATGTCCTTTAAAATACGACCGTATACGGCACTGAATGCTAAAACCAGTTGTTTTCATGTACGCAACTCTGCAAAATGCACGATGGGTTTTATTTTGTTCTCCATTGCAATTGTAAAGCAGGGTTAAGACCACTGAGGTCGCTAGATGGGCTGCGATGAAACCGAGGTGTATATGAGAACAGACTCACATCCAACGGAGGGTTTCTTCATTTCTCTGCAATATGAAATTTTTAAAATTCTCCTGGCACGTCTTGTTTTTTGGTCTTTAGTGGATGTTAAAAAAAATGCACATTTTCAGTCCCAAAGGATGATAATTTCAGGGATTTTTTTTTTTCTATTTTCATCTTAAATAATTAAATTCTAGCAAAATTAGATTAAAAACTGGATTAACTAAGGGTAGTTCTACATGTCTGAGTTTTATTTCTGTGTTTATCACGTTTGGAAATAAGAAAGCGTAAGTAAAATATCTCCATGGGATGCTAATTCACTTCTCTTTCTTTAATACATGAAATACAGTTGTGGAATACAGATCATCCGCTAGCTAGAAACATCATTTAATATTTATTACTGCACCATTCGGCTGTGCAGATGTAAGGAGGGCATCACCCCACTTCTTGATCTGTGATCTTGTAGGGTCCTGACCTTAGAACGTACCATCACTAAACGGTGGTGGATCAATATCTATTTTACCCCAGCAAGCAAAGTTCACTGTAAACTACATAGGTTTGGATGTTTCCCAGTCTCAAGACTCTCAGAAGCACCAACATAAAGTTCGTCTTTCTTCATTGTAATACAAGCAAACAGCTTTGGGAAACCAGTTTAAGGAATTTCTTTCACTGTGGAAATGGGAGCCTTATCAAACTGGAAGAAAACCTGTGATCCTGCAAGGCCAGAGTCATGCTCAATTGCCTCTGCAACAGCCCGAGCAGCGGTTTCCCTTTCCCAAAGGGTTGCATTAATCAGGCTGTAAAGAGCTTTCCAATAACTTCCAGGAGAATGCAAATTTCACGTTGTGATAAAAAAGTAAACTATGCTTTTCAGGAAAATGTAAATGTGCTCCATTCTTATTAAGCACTGATATTTTTGGTGGATTTTATGCATGCTGATTTGGGTAGGTGGGTGCTGTCCTGTGTTCTTCACAGATGTTTACTTGTCCTGGCTTAATGAGTTCAGCTCTGCTGTGTGTATGTGTGTAAATACACACATACATACCCGAGTCATATCACATTAACATAAGCTAATACAGTGTGAGGTACCTGTATGATAAGCCTGATAATAGACAGTGATTTTTAAGTACCGGTCACCTCTCTCCTTACTTCGAACACTTCAAAAAGTGACAGTTTAGAAGAGGGAAAAGCTAATTTGCCGGCAGCAATCACCCTGGAGTTACTGTGTGCTCTGAATCTCTAATGCATTTTGAGTTATGGTAATAAACTTAATACCATTAAGGGCCTACTCCATCTCCCAGATGGATACGACACAAACCCCAAGTGTGTCAAAGGAAAAACCACAGTTGATTTCAACAGCTTTTCAAAAGAGTGGTTTAAAAACAGTGAGAGCTCTTGTGCACCAAGCACTTTTGATGATACAGCCCCTTTGAACAGGAGGCAGAATTGTCTTAAATACCTGTGCCTTTACATGGTAAATCATCTTCCTTCCAGTACGAGAAACAGGTGCTAATAGGAGGATATTTTTAAAAAAAAAGCAGTCACCCCAAAGCTTGACTGCGTCTCTAGCAAAGATCTGTGCTTCAACAGCCACTTTGCCTGCCTTCCCACTTATAAAACTAAACAAAAAGCACCTACAATTACAACAAGATTCCCGATGAAGACCAGTACTATAAAATGCCTTCACTTCCTCGTTCCTACCGACACCAGCCAGAAACATGTACTACACTTCCACCCGCATACACACGCTTTACTCATTACGGTGTGAGGATTTGTGGTTTTTAGCCCTTGAATTTCTTTTCATCTGAAGAACTGAGTATACACCACGTCTACTCTGGGGCTGGGCAGCCTTGCAGACCCCCGCAGGGCAGCACGACCAGCAGCTCCAGCCCACCACCAAGCCAGTGGTCCTCCTTGGGCACCGCAGGACTGCGCTGCTCTGCCCAGCGCCATGCACGGATGTACCCTCTGTACAGACCCCCTCAACTTGCGCGTCTTCCAACATAACGAGATCTTTAAACCAGGAAAGACGACCACCTTTCTCAAATCTCTTGCATGATACTGACTTTGGGCTTTTGGGCATGTTAGCACCCACCCTTTGAAATATAAAAGACAGACAGGATGAATCCCAACAGGTATAAACTGGCTGCTGTTGGCATAGCAAGGCTCGCGGCAGTTGTTGTGATAGCCCTGATCTTATTGTGGGCAGTTGTGTGAACCGTAAACCAGATGTCAGTGCTATTATTTCAGCCTCTAATTGCACTGTCATTAAGCACAATGGTACTTTAAAAGAAAAAGTGCATTTCTATGATAACAGGGTTAAAATCATCTCATTGTGAATTTCCATCTCTGCACCCCAAAACGTTTCTTTTCTTAAAATCAAAAGCTGATTTACACGCCTGACTGATCATTTACTGACTGAGGGAATTGAAACAATCCTTTACCTCCCCTCCCATGAAAAAAAAAAAAAAAATTAACTTTTTGCTCATTATTAGATATTGGCAAGGCAGACACCAGCCAATTATCCTACGAAAAATATATCAGCACCCTCCGCCCAAAACAACGCAGCCTTATGTTGCCAGGTGACAGGAAAAATGAGCTACCAACTGCGCACAGCGTTTGCTCCAGCTGACAAACTACAGGCTATTTCTGTCCTGTGCACGAACCGAGCATCCAGGATCCCACCACGTTCCTTTCATTTGATTTTTAAATTCTCATCAAGCTCCCCGTGCTTTTGTCAGAAGAAGCAAGGATGGCAGGTTTGAAATCTGCAAGCAGATGGAGGAACTAGGACCGAAACAAAATGTCCTAAAGCTGTTGAAATAGAGGTGGATTCAGCTGCTGTCTCCAACCAGCATCAGCCCTGAGCCTGCAAAGGGTCCTGCTGACACCCAAGCAGATTCAGTTGCCAAAAGAGATAGACTTTCCAGAACACTATATACGCTTAAAATACAGCCATTTCCAAGGCAGACCTGGCAACCGTAAAACACTAGGTATTGCACAACAGAAAACACAGGAGGCGAATACTGAAGGTTAGGACACTACAGTAAAGTTGACTTTCATGAAGGAGCAGCATGGGAAGTTTATAGCCAACACTGGGAGATTTTTTTCTAACAAAGCGTTGGAAACTTCAAAGTGTTTTCCAATTTCAGAGGTACACGCACCCTTCAGTTACCTGTACCAAAAAATAATTCCTGGTTTCTGTTCACCTTAGCTCTTGCTTACCAAAGTGCAAATATTTTTTTACTGCTCTAACAGTATTTAAGTCATTTAATATTAGTAATCCCTTGGAGGGCTGATACTGTAGCTGGTGAGGTGCAAACTCTAAACAAGGAACACAGAAAGCTAAGCAGAAAACAAAAGGCAGCAGATGATTTCAAACGGGGAGAGGCAGGATGGATAGTGAGGAAACCCTCTGCCCCCCTAAGGGCTTGTGATCTCCCCCCAGTTTGCCAGTGCTTCTGACCAGGCGGTGCCCAGAGCTGCACACGCTGTTCCAGCTGCAGTGGCACCTTACAGATAGAGGAAGGGATTATTTTCTCCCTCATAGAGATTCCTCTATGAGCAGAAATTTGCAGCAGTCTTCTTTGTAAGCAAGATTTCATTTCAAGCCATATTTGGTTTGAAGTTCAGTATAACTCCATAACTATTTTTTATTACCGTTTCTTCTCTCTTTTGGTATGTGTTTTAGATTATTTTCCTGTAGACATGTAAGCTTGTATGTTTTTCTCTGTAGTATCACTTTTTGTAGTGCTAGTCCAGCTGTTATCTCCCCCTTTTTATACTTAAATTCAGCATAAAAGGAATTCTGGGACAAGGCCATGTGCTGAGCTCCTCCAAACTTCCATTTTCATGGGAAATGTTTCTTCACAGGTGCTACTTGCTCCCAAACAGATCAGGATCAGTGGAAAATGCTCGACATCCTTCAGGATATCCAGCATTCATACTGTTATATAACTAACTCTCGTTACCACCTGCATTTGGCTAATTCCAGCAAAAACAACTTCCTTGCCAGTGACCTCACTTTTGGAAGAGGGAAGAGCACAGTGACTCAGCCTGGGGGTAGGTGAGAGCAGTCGCTCCAGCACAAAATTGCTACGCTTTGTGTTCAGGATATTTATTAGTAATTGGATTGCCTCTGAAATGACTACAACAGTGGATAATCTACCCCCTAGAATAAACCTGGATATTGTTGGCTGGCTCCTTTATAGCAAATGGGAAGAAGGTAATTATTATACATGCCAAATGCATCGGCCCCAACATGTCTGTGTTCAAAGTGCTCTGTGTGTCATTTATTTTTTCTTACGGTGCTTTGGAGAAGGAGCATCCTTTAGAGAGGAAGTCTGCAGAGGAGATGTTTGAAACAAGTCCTTCTTATTCCACTTGCCCTAAAAAAAAAAAAAATAAAAAAAAATCTCAACTGGTTTTAATTAAACTAAGCAGAAGGTGGCAATTTGGGCAACATTTAGAGTACTGGGAAGAAAGACCTTGTTCAAAAGGCACGATGGGTGATCAGCATCCCCGCTCTGCATCCGCACGGCCCATCCGCAAGCTGAGGCCACGTCTCCAGTTTGGTGGCGGATGGAATAAGCTGCAAGGATTGAATTTGGCCCTGAACAAATGTGGAATGTTATTCCACACTGCAGAACGCATTGAGAAAGACTCTTCTTTGTGCTCATATCTTTCCTTTTTATGCTTATCTTTTGGCAGACGTGCTACAGAATATGTGGCACAGCTGAGGAGATTTTCTGCAAGGACATTTTAAGCTCCCAGGTATGAAAGTTGCTCAAAGTCTACTATTATTATTGCCCTTCAGGAAAAACATCTGTGAAAACTCTGATTGCATTCACTTTAAGGCTTGCTGTTATGTTTATAAACACAACTGTTGGTGATTTGGGTTTCTCGAAAGCCAATTTTTCTGTTTATCTGTAGGAAAAAAAAATATAGAAGAACAAGTACATTTCATAGGGTTGTCTTAAACAGTACAACTAGAAAAAGTTTCCCATCTGCTACAATACCATTAAACACTAAAATGTGGAATTTTCAAGCTTGTGATTTGGGTGGTAAAGGTTTAAGCAGTTCTGTTCCCATTTACAGTTTACATCCACCCAGGCATATGGGGATTGTTTATAGATGCCTGAAAAAAGCCTAAATTTGTACACACAGACAAGTTAATTTTTATTAATGAATCACATTGACACATAACCCTCTACTTGTATGTCACAGACTTCTGAGTACACAAACATCTCCTGATAGGGAAATATGCCATTATTAAACATAATTTCATTTTTAAAGAGAATATCACAAAATTAGCTACTATGTAGCGCTCTCTGGTATAAATCACACTACTTTCAGCCTATGCTTCCATTTAAAGTAACTTTAAATTAATATGTTTCATCAAGAATTAGTTCAGTATAAAAACCTGAAAAAAAACTTTAAGAAATATTTTCGTTCCGGTTATTTAACGGAATAGTCTGGAATGGTTAGCTGGTCTTTTCATTGATGGATACACTGTGTTTTAAGCTTACTCCTACTTACAACATCTTGACTCAACTTGTTTGTAGTACAACCAGCATGATGCAACCTGTATAGAGGATAATTATGTTCAAGTTTCATAATACTGACAATAATTGCTTTCAACAAAAAGATAAGCTATTTTACATCTTCACTGTCAGTGGAGGGCAGGGCACACCCTCAGAAGACATGATATGCACTAACAGAATCTCCTAAACCTGTACTGTTTGAACAAATCAACGCTATTTGCGCCTAGAAACTCAATGTCCACACAGGCAGGTACTGCTCTGTAAACTTGAGCTGATGAGAATAACAGGGATTTATACCTTTAAATAGAAAACTTGCAAATGCATGTCTGGTTAAGTTAGCACGTGTCTTACAGATGAATCTATCACTTGGTCAGCTCAAAAATTAGTGCTGGCAGTTAAAAGAGATTCACTCAGGTAGGTATGCATGTGGTAGACACGCTTGTGGTACTGAATTTTAACTGCATCTTGAATCTGTCCTGATTTTTTGGGCAATCTCAGCTTTGCTTCTGACTATTTTTAAGTGACAAATAAAATACTGTTTTCTATATAAGAAGGGAAACAATTCCAACTCAAAACAATCCTGCCTGAAGTTATGAAGAACGGTCACAGTTCAGTGATGATAAGGACCTAAGCAACTACATGAACTTCTAACGGTCAACTAGCAAAATGAGTTTCATGTCAGGACATAATCTATCCAGGGCTTCCTGTAATTAAACACAAAAATTAAATTGCCATGTTGATTGCTTGGTTTTTTTTTTTTAAATATTCTTAAATTTTGGCCATTTCTTTTGCTAAGGTTTGACAATTTGACAGTTCTTCAGTTCTATTTTAAATAAAAATAATTCCGAAATATGATTCTATATTATGAGATAGAGTGGAAAATTCCATGCCATATAGTATAAGACCAAAGAAAAATCTAGCAAAGCAAGATTTTCTGTTTCTACCCAGAGACTGCAAGTTACTGGAACAGAAATCAAGTGTGTGGAAGATTATGGAAACACATTTCTTTTCTTCCCTTCACGCTTCTGAATAGCTGAGACAGCCCCCGAAGCTCCCGAATCGTCAGAATTAAGGCAGGAAGGGAGACGCAGTCCTCTCGGGAGCTTTTGCGGTGAGGAGGCTGCTGTGGCAAAAGCTGTCAGAGAGATGCAAGGTGAGCGTGCACCTGCTGGCAACGATTCCCCTGCGGAGATGCTAATTGCAAAGCAGAGATGGGTGGTAAGTGAAAGGAGCATGTGCTTCAAGACAACAAAGAAATTACTAAAGAATGATGTGATTAGTGGAGTTTTCCTTCCTGAAAAACTCCCGAAACACTCCAGTTGGGAACAGGCTTGCTGAGCTCCGCTCTCCCAAAGCGACGCAGCCAGGCTGGGAGTCGGAGACGAAAGGGACAGATCTTGCTGCAATGATGGCTTTAAAGGACAAGATTGTGCTATTGTATCGGTGAGGAGGAGAACAGGGTTCACTGAGTATACGACTTAATAGATACCAATATGTTATGCCCTTCGTCTACAGCAATTTCTATGCACCTTATTAGAAGTAAAATAGAGCAACAGTCTTGACAGTCTGGTTTCCATCTCCTCCTCCTCTTGATACATCATGCATCATTTGTACATTTTTATGCTGGAGGCAAAAATGGAAAGTCTACCGCTTATGGCTTCTTCCCAGTCTTCAGTTGAAAACAAAGTAAGTTCAGTTATTTTTCTCACAAACTCATCTGAAGTTTCTTGGCCTTCTTTAACATCGAAGCTCTATTCCTGCCTTGCCTAAAAATATCGTATGAAAAAACTTAATAGTATTAATTTACCTAATGTTTATTCCATGAAATACTCATTCATGGTGGTGTTTGCAACAACATGGGAATACTCGCAAGGTTGTTTTCTTTTGATTTAACTGCAGCATAAATTTTATGAAATCTATGAGAGAGACATGGCATTATGTATACTGAGGTACTGCTGAACATACAAAACCAGAATAAATAGCCATCTTTTTTTTTTCCTCCATATTTTACAGTATAAAAAGGTATAAACCTTGTGACGTTACTCCCTGTGATAAAAGCATTTCAATTACAAACCCCATTATTTTATATCAGGCTTCAATGCCACAACAATCACTGGAAGACATTTCTACCTCCCTTCACCCTGTGTCTTTCTACCTGCCCTGGCAAACAGCTTTCCACTCTCTGTTATCCATCAGATATATTGGAGGATGGACTGGAAAGCTGTGATACCCACGGATAGATTCACTAAGCCTTAAGAAAAAGGTCTTGCTGTTATCCAGTTATCTCAAATTACAATCCAATCCCAGCTAAGGTAAAGTGTAGATAGAGGTATTTATAATATCAAAAATAGACCACAAGATAACAAATGACATTGGTAAATAAATTAAAGAAAAACTAGCGTATCTCTTCTGAGGGATCATCAGAATGTCATCTCCTGCATTTAACTTGCTAGTAAACAACTCTGCTTCAGAAAAGTGTATATTTCTTCCTCCTCCTTCTTTTGATAGCAACATTTCTTCTGTAAACCATTCACGATACCAACATCTGTTACCAAAATACCCAAATTTGTCTACTGCTGGCTCTGGAGAGAAGGCAGAGCCTGCAGCAACCAGCAACTCCGCAGCATGAACAGGTTTGGGGCAATGGGTATTTCATCACTTACACTGCACGCTGGAACACATCCAAATAGCCTTTTAAAATTATAATTGAAGTTTTATATATGTAATAACCTGAATACTGAAATGCAAATTAAAAATAATTACTATTGCTGTCATATATCTGTCTTCTATAGGCATGAGTTGTCCTACAGCATAACAACTGGTATCTACTGGGGACTTCGGGGATCATTTCAGCTTTGATGCCTTGTTTCTTCAGAAGAGGAGAGCAGGGGGAAAACAGGATGGAGGAACATTTACCCCCTATTTCCATTTAGCCATTCAAGCTGAAAATCCTGCTCCTGGACTTACAGGAGTCTGCTCATGGAGCCCTTAAACACATAACTGCAGATTCTCCCAGGACTGAGTGTAGTTCTTGTTTCCTCTTAAAATGTGGTGCAATCAACTGTATTTCACTGTTTATGTTCCCCCGTCCATTTTATGTTTCTGTTTCAGATACAACAGGCTCAAGAAGGGATATCCCATCCGTGTTACATCCCTCACCACTGGTGAGACAGAATTACTTCAAAGCATTATGAAAAGGCTAAATGAATAGCTAAATTCCTCCTCAGACATGTGCATGCGCCCCAAGTATGAAGCCTGGCACTGCAGTAAAACAGGAACAAATTAAATCTGGTAATCCATGAGCGCTGATGATGCAGGCTGAAGACGACAAATTCATGGATTGTTGTGGCAGAGACCCCATCTGAAAGAAGAGGTAAAGCTCATTCCAGAGCCGCAGGAGAAGCGCATTTTGCTAAGCTGGTGCCATCTATTTATCTGGAAGCCTTCACAGCACTCGAGGAACAGCGGCCGGCCACTAGTGTTTTGCCTGATTCTTTGAAGCACTTTGCCTTTCTGAACAACATCACCCTCATCTTTCCTGAATTCAGCCTGTGCCAGCTGCTCCTTGCCCATGAGCTTATTTCCTCCAAGCTCCATAAACCTGACAGAGAATGTGAGAAGTTTGCCGAGTTGATCCATAAACTCTGTCTTTCCAAGAAAACGCCATCTGCATTACATGCTAAAATTAACCTAATTGGTTGCCACACACAGAGCTTGATATGCTCTGCTTGATAAAGTAACAAATGTATTAGTAGATTTAGACTGTTCCATTATTCTCTATTACAGAAAGTGTGCTCACCCTATTAAACCGGTGGCATTAGAGCCGCTCTGCTGACTGCACAACGGGAAACGAGGAGCCTGCTCTTACATGCTGAGTAAGGTGACCGAGGCCAGCCCCAAGAATCAGGGCTCAGAATTAACCAAAAGGAAACAAATCTATTTAAAATACAAATTCAGACCTTTCACATCTCTTGAAAGTTATTTGCAAATAAAGCTTCGTTTCTCTGACCCTCAGAGAAAGCCATGGATATTGAATAGTACATCTTTTGTATCGATTTGTGCTTCCTACGACAACACTGTTGTTTTTCCTCAGATCCGTTATGTAGAATGACCCTGGTCACCAGCAGAGCTTCACAGCTGGAGAATTAGGACACTGCAATCGGTTATTTCCCCTTTTCTGGATAAGACAAGTAGCGAACCAGAGACGATGCGAAGAACAGTTCAAAGGAGCAAGCGTTTCATGCGATTACCCTGTCTGCACCAGCACAGGGAGCTGCCAACACGGGAAATGGAGCCCCTGGTTCATCCTTAATCCCTTCAGCAGCCCGTGAAGCAATCAAAGAAAACGCCTACTTTTCCTAAAAAACACTTTCTCACAGAATTAGATGCTAGCACGTTTGGTGTAAAGTAAGAGCTGAGTGCGCATCTGTTGCAGTAAAGAAAGGCAACAGAACTTTTTAATATATTAAATGAGGCTATATTGGATAAATTTCCATTTTAATTTGAAACTCATTTGATATTAAAGGCAAGTTTAAAAAGTTATTATCTAAGGTTTAATTAAATACATTATGTTTGTAGCCTTAGGTATTGCAGGTAGTTCTTTAATATTTCCTGCAATATATTGAGATCATGGAGCAACCGTTTCATTCTGCTTGAAGAATGTTCCAGAGGTAACTATGCAAAAGAAATTTAGAAAATTCAAGAGTTTTGACTGTTGAGTGAAAGATGTGTATGTGCTGTTTCAAAGAGGCAAGACTCAGGTTATGCAAAGCCCTCACAACCTTTGCTCTAACAGCAACGGATTTGGGTTCATTTACATGGAACTTTCAAAGTTTTAGTTGTATGTGAAAAACATATGGACTGTCATTAGTGCGTTATTGAGTCCACTTTGACAGTCAGATACCGCATTAAAAATAGAAGCTGCAATATGGGTATTTGGAACGATATCAGATATTTTCCTTCAAAGATGTAAAATATCATATGGCCCCAAACATTTAAATGCGGGAGCACCTTCCCTCTACCCCACATGGTGGAGGAGGTCTGTAGTATGAGTTCCAGCTGTGGAGAACCTCTATCCTCTGGCACGTTAAGCAAAGGGTCTACAGACAAATTGCAAGCATAGGCTAGGAATAATCAAATTTCCAGTCCTGTGACGAAAAAGTCAGAGATTTGGTAGGGAGTAGTGACTCCCCTTAATTTCCTCAGCGCCTGCCTTTCTACAAACACCAAGCTAGCCAAAGTTACACAGTTTCAAGAGACCAAAATTCACCAGCATCTAAAGGGCTGTGTAAAGCCAGAACCATTTTTCTGGTGATGGAGAAACCACGTCATGTTGCTCAGTTCCAATTTGGGGACTGCGATCCCCATGGCTCCTTCTTGTAAATGCATTTTTTAAGGCCAGTGGGTTGAGGTCTCACTCAAGTAGGTGAACACTTTTGTACACCTCCTGACGCTGCTCACAGGGGACAAACGGGGTCAGACAGCTGAAGGGCTAAAGATGAGTAGTCAAGAATACTGTTAGAAGATCTAAACAACTTCACCCTCCCGCTAACACGCACACACAGAGGATTTCTGCACATAGACAAGCTGGTGACGTTTCTCCAGCCCCAGTGCTTTTCATGCCAATCGCTCATGAAGTACTACAGGAGTGATCTGGGCCTTGCCACAAATAGTTTCACCTTTCCAAATCTCACCACATTACCCAGTACCCGGAGTATTTGACTGACTTTCAGTGAGACTTAGCCTCCTACAAGCCATTTTTCTGAGATTAGTCCTTAATGATACAATTAATTTGCTAAATTGCTTAGGAACTTTTGAAAATACCAAATGGCTCCTACTTTCTTTTTTTGCCCCTGACATGAATTCCTTAAAAAAAAAAAAAAAAAAAAAAAGAAAAAGAAAAGAAAAGTCCTGACTTTCAGATATTTTTTTAAATTACCCAGAATTTCTACCCTGATTGAATGTTACTATCTATGCTTTTCTTTCTTCTTTAAGCATGCAAATCCAGGAAGTAGATTCCACACCTTAGTTTGGTACTTTCTGTATGGCATATCTTGTGCAAGCCCAAGCCTAAGCATCATTAAAGCAAAAGAAAACTACAAGTAATGCACAAAAATGTCTAATTCATAAAAATGTTTTCCAGAAAAGGATTAGATGGAACAATCATTTGATCCAGCACAGGAAATGTAGCTCCTTATTTCCTTCAGTGCACATGGAAGAACTTCTGAACTAGGGCTTCTGGTTTTGCTAAATGACCAGAGACCGTGATGGTAGTTAAAATTCAAGGCTGTGGAGGACTAGCACAGTATCTTTTGACTCCTTATCTTCAGTTCCTCTGATTCCCTGATAGTGCTGTGTTCTCCAAATGTTTATTTAACTTCAAGTGTTTGCTTAATTAAAAGCAGTCTTTGCAATGGAAATATACTGTCTGGTGTCGGTGTAATTTATTGTGAATTGAGAAGAGGGGCCACAAGGAAGCCAAGCTAGGCTATTACAGAAATACTCTACACTGAGCAAACAAAAAGATACAGACTTTTCATTTTTTGTTCAATCATTTTAAAGGAAGGCAAACTTTTTTCCTTGTCATTTAATTTTAAATTAGTCTAATCAGACATCTGCTAGGATCTGTCTGAATTAACAAAACTGAACACAAATCTGATATGAGCACTCAAGTACTGCTTTCCTCAAATCACATTAACTCACATGGACACTCTGTGGAACTAATTGAACATCCCTAGCACAATACTCTAGACTTTCTGATTTAACTTTATTATAGTCAGAAGAAATAACAGTATAGAAGGAAACATGTTGCTAAGGACTCAGCAGCATGCAGTTCTGAAGTGGTTCAATAAAAGCAGGCTGCGTATCCTACTTCGTTATCTTTATTATTGCTACTTTAAGATGGAAAGAGAATTTCCTCACAAGTCAGAGAAGCAGAGATTGTCTCAAAGGTTTTTGTTTTCTTCTGAATAGCAAGGTATAGCTTACTTCTTAGAATTCCATGAGAATTTTATGCTTGCCAGTCCAGGGAATTTTAATACTGTGGCGATCTCCTCTTCCCGTGATACACTATGATTGTATTTTTCAGCATTTACTAAAGGTTTGGAAATTGCTCTACAACGTTGAGGAGCATTCTGCTGACTCTGGACATATTCTGAACTAAACATCTGTTGCAGAACTCCTGAAATTGTACCGGAGCTGCATGCAGTATCACAGGTGGCCTTGTCGGGTCTATGTTCCTGTCCCACCCAGTAGACAAGACTTTCAAAAAGAGATTAACAAAACCAAGGGACTTTTTTTGTGTGTGTTTGTGGGGTTGATAATCGCACCCACATAATGATCATCTGAAAATCCCACTGATTATTTCAACTGTCATATTGCCAGTTTATATCTACATCGAGTGATACTTCAGTATTGGTTAACAAAAGAGTTCTGAATCAAAAGGCAAGTTTCCTTTACTTATTTTTAACCAACAGGTTTTTTTACCAAGACTTTTAAAGATATCTAAATTTCAACTTGTAAATTCTACAGGTAGAATAACCTCAAAAATTCTGTGACATACAGTAAAAGAAGCAGGTTTAAGTTCTTGCCATCTTTATCTACCACTGGGTGTTCATGGGCTTTCAAGGATGAGCTAAAAGAGAAGGTTTCCTTCTCAGGGCATTCCTGTTTCTCGAGGTTACTGTCAAAACTCTATAAGGAACAACTGTGAAGTTTTCATGATTTTTTCAGGTACCCATTCCTCTATAATTAAAAAAAAAAAAAAGAAATAGAGCCTAAATGTCCCCTTTTTGTTTTTATGAGTAATGGGAAATGAGGAAGAATCAATCATTAGCAAAGTAAAAGATGTTTAATATTGATTGTTCTTCTGAAGGATGACGAAGCATTTCTCATGGTCTTTGGGGGACACGGGGAGGGGATAGCTTATAGATTTGTTTTCCTTTATGTATTCCCAAAGGAGTAAAGAAAAGATGAGGCTATGATAGATTATAATTCTGCGAGGAATGACTAATGAGTAACTGAACTGCCTTTGTAGCAGTAGTGAAGGAAGTAATAACCAGAGTAATTGGGTTTATTGGGTTTCTGCTTAGCACACATCCAGTCCTCTCTTTAACATCCTGGCCCTTCAAATCACTTTTATGCTCTATGTCTTTCCTTTTATTTTTATTACGTCTGACTTGAGTTATTTCATGAAATTTGACCTTGTATTCTTAATCTCATCTACTTGTTCTGAATAGTTCATCTTCTTTATTTTCCTTCAATAACTGTTCTGTCAAACAGTCCACGTAAACATAACATCTTAGTCTGTAATGCCAGCCCCTGGCTGACTCAGACAGTGGATATACATTAATGCAGCCCCAACAGCTCGATTTCTTCTTCTCAGAGAAAAGAAATAATACTCTAGGATAAATTTTGAAGAAGCGCACAACCCTCTTGCACAAATCACAATGGTAACCCTGTCTTAAATTAATTACAACTTCCATTTTCAGCTAAATGTGGGGGTTTTTTAAACAGGTGGGAAACAGCAAGAGTTATATGTAAGTTAGAAAAAATAGTTATTGTTTGCTATGTTTTTTTCTAAAAGGCTTTTACACTCCTGCTGTGAAAATATCTCTCTACAGAAATGCATTCTTGCAAAGAAGAAAATCCTGCATTTCATATTTCCTGTCAGTGACATTCCACTTGCCCAGGAGCAAACTAGACATTTCATTCAGTCCTAATGACACAGTAGCTGGTTGTTCCCTAAAGCCGGGTTGTTTGCATAGGGAATTTATTCCTCTTGCAATATTATGTCATGCTGTTTCAACAGGATCTCCCTTTGGGGAAGTGTTTTCAGACCCCACTCATGCTCCCAGCATATTTGGTACTTGTATTCACAGATTTCCCAGTGGTGGCTCATTTCACAGTCACTGCAAAGGCATGGCTCATGGTTTCTTATTTCCACTACATATGCTCTAGTCCCAGTTGGCATCATTCCCTCTTGGGAGAAAACTGATCATCCAAACGATGTTTGGTCTAACTATTACTGTGTGTCCCCTAACAATAATTTCAGTGTCTTATATATCACATAGATTCTTCTACGGAGAGACAGACACAGTTGTAAAGCCACCTATATAAAAGGGAAACTGTGTTGCTTACCTCCTTTCTGAAAGGCTGTGAGATGAACCGATGAATAATATTGCTAGAAGAGCTAAGCAGTCTTTTGATACTCCATTTGCTTCATGGGTTTATTTTCCCTGCAGCTTTCTGCAAAGGAAAATAAATAAATTAACATGTAATCCACCCGAGGCCTGACAATTGCCGCTTGACCTTCTAGTTACAGGCTATGTAAAGCCACTTAAATAAGGCAACCTGTAATTCAGTCAAGGAAGAGAAAAGTGCAAAGAGGATTTCAGAATGTTCACAGTGGTCACATTTGCTCTTCACCCTTTAAAGTACAGTCTCTTGGGATAAGCTCAGTTTCCATGCAACAAGGTCTGCAGGGCAAATAGTCCTGCAGTTTCTGGTAATGGTTATGGAAATCTTATTTGAAAAGTTAGGCACCTTCTCCAGCTCAACTACAAAGCATGTTCTTTCCAGTCAGGCATAAGAACACACATTTGTGTTTTCTACATAAAGGCATTTGAGAAAGTTCATCCTCACTGAAACCATATAAACATATCATTCAGTCAGTCCACTACGGCAATTCAGACTTTTTTTGAGGACAGCAATGCTCTGGCTGTGCCTCCAACTGTGATGACAATCGCACTATGACCGTACAACATACACCTCTGATAATTAAGCTATGTATAGTTTCCTGAAAATTAAGAATAATGAATAGATAATATAGTAAAAAATTACAATATATAGGTGTTATTAGGAGGCTTAATTCATTTATAACATCACTTTGAAGCCAGCAGGTGCAAAGCAGGGCTCTGAAGATGGGCTGGCGAAGCCCTGCTTCCCCAGGAAGTCTCAGAGGGGTCTTATTAGCATCAATTTCCTCGTTACAGAATGTTCCAATGGGACATGGACTAACACTGGTTCTGTAGGTGTTCAGATATTTTGTGTTATATTTCAACGGTTGTGTGCACATCATTAGACATAGATCAGAAAAAAATAAGTATTTCTAACAGAAAAATTATATACGATAAAAGAGATAATCAAGTTTCATATAATACAGAGATCAGTCAAGTTTTTATACTTCCTAGATTCACTGTAGATATTCAATGAGTATAGTCTTACAGTGGCCTTCCTCCTTTATCCACTAAATCTCCAACTGAATCCCCTTTGCTTTGTGCACTAGCATCCTCCAGCTCTGTTAACAGAAAGATCTCGGCACTTTTCAAATCCAGAGAATCTGGCTGCAGCAGAAATAATACATACAAGAGTGGGTGCCTTCAATTATAGAGAATAACCAGCGAAAGTAGGAAAAGGAACCAATGACAATAAGTATAATAGTAACTGTATTAGGCCAACAGGGTCAACAGCTAATCTTGCTGCAGTCTGGAAAAGGTTATTTTAATTCCAGTAATTGGCCCCAACCACCAGCAACAATTGATGTGCTGCCACTTTTATCTGCTTGCTGCTCGCCATGTTCATGTGCAGCTGCACTGCAAGATGAACACAAATTACCTGCTGAAGTCAATGAAAGTGATTGCTTCTGCTCACATTATTGATCAGTTGTGTTGCTTATACAAAGCTTCAGTCATTGTACCATCTCTAGCTTATTGAAGATGAGTCGTCTGTAGGTACCACAGTATTCAGAAAGCCAGGGAACAGGCTAATTGTTATTATACTAGCGATCATTATTATGATTATTTTCCTTAATGACTAACATTTATATGATGCTGATCATGCAGTTACCCTACGGCAGTCTGCAAGCTTCACAAAAGGTTTTACAAACTGTATTTCTCAGCCTGAAAGCATTATTATTACTTAGCGACTACTTGTAATGTGGCCTAAGGCCAAAAGAAAGATCAGGATTATCTTTAATAAGCGTGTACGGCTTCCTTTTGATCACAGACAAAGCGTCACGTCTATCTTAACTTTAAATGCCCAGACCATTCAATGGGACCTACTATGAATTATCCCACAGGGATACGTGGGGAGTCACAGTCTGTGAGGGACGTGCCATAGGTTTCCAGTTTACCAGCACCACAACTGAAAATCAAGGAGGTCCCCAAGAGGGGCTGTCACAGTTCACAGGAGTTCATGCGTGTGGGTCAGCCATCGGAGACCCAGCCTGGCCACCCTCTCAGGAGACTCCTTTTCACTTCCAACTTTTCAGGGAGTATAAAGCTCCTAACACACGCATTCAGTAACTTGGTTAAATGGAGTGGACGTAACGCAGACTTATGCTTTTGTGTGAATACTTGAGTTCCATGTCAGAAATATTGTTGTCATTAATCATTTATATTGGATTCCAGTTCCTCAGCAGAAAAAAGGCGAACAGAGAACCACGTATACCAAGTTCCTTTTTCAACCTCTGCCTGAACTAACTCGGTGTCTGTGCAGACCCATCCCTGCCATCACAGACATGTTCTTAGGGCCCTTCCACTGGGATCTAGATTTTAGCTCCTGTTCCAGGGAACACACTGTCACCTAACTTTTCTACTGCTGAGCACTAGAAAAAACACCCAAAAATATTTAAGTGCTATTAAGTTTGAGGCATTACCTTATGAAACACAGAATACTAAATAACCGTATTTTTTATATCTATTATATTTAGATAAAGTTTCCAGAACTATAACACCTCAGGGAGAAAAACTTGATATATAATAATATGTAATAACATGTTATAATATAATAACATAATAACATATGTAATAACAGAATAAGAACCTGAAACCAGGGTGTCTTGAAATTTAGGAAGCTCCAGTGGACGGGGGTTTGTCTGCCTTGATAGAAGGAGTTTCGGGTTCGGAGTCATGAGCTGTTATGTCCTGTCAATTAATAATTTAAAAATTTGAGTGCTTGGCTATTGTTTGTCCCACAAATAGGAGCACAGGGAGTTAGCAGCGGCCTGTTTGAGAATCCTGCCTTTTCACAAAATGATGACACCTCCAAATGTCTTTTCTTCCTGGTGCTTAACTTCATATTTGTGTGCTAAGGTGGAAGTAATTAATTACAGAGGTTTCAGTGGAGCTGAGAGCTCTTCACTGGAAAGCACCTTACTATCCGGTGTAAATAAAGCAACTCAAGAACCTTGGACCCACTCCAGGAGTAATGCTTGTCTCCTTCCTTTATGGATACTCAGAGAGCGCTGTCCCCACTCCCCAAAAAAGATTCAGGAAATTATTTTTTCCACCTGATTATTTGGCCAATTCCCCATAGCAGAGATAAGAACCACAGCATATGCATTTTGCAAATTACGGATCTCCGTTATCCTTGTACTTGTAGAAAGGGACTCACTTTCTACAGGAGTATTTCAGCCTAAACAGCTGGAGTACTTCTCTAACCACGTAAGAGATAAATTAAATTAGAAAGTTCTGTTCAGCAAGGAGAAATTTAGCCGTCTATCTTCAAGCCACACGAGAAGACAAAACTTTTTAATTTTACTTGTTAAGCTTCTCACTGGGTTAGATAGGAAAAATAAAACCCACCTCACACAAATCTGGGGTTTGTTTAGGTTTTTTTTGTTTTTGTTTTTGTTTTTTTTAAAATAGCGACTGGCTAGAAATTCTGCCATGAACTCCTGTGATTTCATGGGCTTTGGAAGTAATACATAAGGACTGTGCGTGAAAAAGGATAGGTTTGTGTTGCTTCTATGCCATTTTCTGAGCAGTTTTGTTTGAAATGTTGGGGTAAGAGATAAGATTTCCACCAAACAAAGTATTGATCTCTATGGCCAGCAGGAGTAGGGCAGTGATCGTGCCTCTGTACTCGGCACTGGTGAGGCCTCACCTCGAGTGCTGTGTTCAGTTCTGGGCCCCTCTGTACCAGAGGGACATTGAAGTGCTGGAGCGTGTCCAGAGGAGAGCTACCGAGCTGGTGAGGGGTCTGGAGAGCAAGTCATATGAGGAGAGGCTGAGGGAACTGGGCATGTTCAGTTTGGAGAAGAGGAGGCTGAGGGGAGACCACATTGCCCTCTACAGCTACCTGAAAGGAGAGTGCAGAGAGGTGGGTGTTGGCCTCTTCTCCCAGGTGAATAATGACGGGACCAGAGGAAATGGTCTGAAGTTGCGGCAGGGGAGGTTTAGGTTAGATATTAGGAAGAATTACTTTACTGGAGGAGTGGTCAGGCACTGGAACAGCCTGCCCAGGGAGGTGGTTGAGTCACCATCCCGAAAGGTATTTAAGAAACATGTAGATTTGGCACTTCAGGGCATGCTCTAGTGCAAGAGAGTGTAGGGGTTTTTTTGTGTGTGTATGCTTGGACTCGATGATCTCAAAGGTCCTTTCCAACCATGAAGATTCTATGATTCTATGCTTAGACAATGGGTCTGATCTGGGAGAAAACCTGACTAAGTCCTCCATTGATTCTGAATAAGACCCATGACTTGGTAACTATTCCCATGTATCAAAGAGAATAGAATTATTTCCAAGTTTTGGTAGTTATGCAGTCCCTGGTGTTTCAGGGATTGGTGGGCAGTTATTAATTTTGAAGCTGGTACCAGTTTGGATCTGTTGCTTGGCAAAAAAAAAAAATAAAAAAATCATGTGTTTCCATTTCTCTGGAGGCAGCAGAACCAAAGCTGGGCAGTATTGTACTCGAGTCCTGCACAAAGATGTCCCCAAGAAGCTTCTGCTGGGATAACAGGACCGACCTGCACTACACTTTCTGAGCCTGTATCACTTTAACTTCTGTGTTGCTCCCTGCCAAGTGCTGCTGGTTTTGTCTGGTTTCAGCATTCCCGATGGAGAGGTGGGGGGTGTCCCTGGGTACAAAGGGCGCCCACAGCAGCCACACACCCCCCAGTGCAGCAACTGGATGGGGATGGGAACACTGTCTGCCTCCCGCACATCCTGACAGTATTTGCCAGCATTTTTTATTACTTCAGAGAAAACAGACTTAGAGCAGCTATGCATTTCTTCAACTTTACAATGACTTTCAGAATGATTTGGGTAAATCTGGAACAAACAAGTACAGAAAGGCATGTATTTTTAGGAATTAATATCTACAGAAAAAAAAAAAAAAGAAAGAAAAAAACCCATGTTTACCAAAGCTCCTCTCAGATCTGTTTCTGACTACAGTTATCACGGCAAAATCCCAAACTCTTACACATTCTGCAGGCTATATGAGAGGGTGGAAATGGAAAGATAGCTTAATTTATCACCTTTCTTTCATGTTTAACCGTGGGTTTATATCTTGTTTTCTGCCTAACTGAATGCAGATGAAAAAGGAAAATATGTTAGAAGTATTCACACCAATCAGTTGGATAAATAAAGGTTGTAAAAACAAAACTGTATGTATTTTTGCTAATTACTACCATAACAACATGGGGGTGTTGTCATCAATTCTGTTCTTTATTCAGATAAAGGGGAGCACGTTCCAAACAGTGATGACAATTCTGTGTTTCAGTCACATAAAGTGTAGTTTGAACATGGTTTTGTTTTTAGATCAAAAGCTTAATTCATAAATAAAATTAAATGTTAGAAGGTGTGTTCAGAAGGTTTATATGTTAGAAGGTGTGTTCAGTCTTGCAGTTCTTTATAAAGGAACTGAGAATATAGTGGCTATTACAAATTTCATACACAATTGTTCCAGGCCTGTTTTCTGAGCGGCAAAAGAAGGCATGGGGGAAGGTGCAATTTTGAAAAAAAAGAAAAAAAAAATTAAATAGCAATGCACTATTGAAAAAAATGCACATGTAATAGCCTAGTGTATTTTCATGTCCTTTTCCAGAGGATTTTTTCCTGATGGATGGAGGAAAGGAAGACATGTTATAATTCCCTTCAATTCACCAATATTCACTCTTTTTGTACCACATCCTCAGCTTGCATGTACTGGAATAGCTCTGATTTTGCAAGCTGATCTATATTAATTTTTGCTGCCTAGAACTTTGGCTGATTGGTCAGTTCTGGAGAGCAATACCAAACTCTTCATTGCTATCCCTGCGTTTTTATGACTGCATTCGCTGTTGTGTGGAATTCTTTCCAGTGGGAACCTCTCCACCAGCAGAGAGGCCACATCAGCGGAGCTGGTGACATTAAAGTTGGGCCAAGGCTTTGCTCAAGGGATAGATCAGCGCATCGATGGCTGCTGTGGCAAGTGGTGGACCCTCCCCAGTCCTAGGCACAAAGTGTGGGAAGGACACAGCAAGGACATAGTTTTATATCAGCACCAGGAGGTGACTGACAGCTGGCAAAATACAAAAGAGTTGTTCTAAGGACTAGATTTGTTGCGGATTTTGCCTCAAGTTGCTTTATGGAATTGGAGGCTTATGAAAAAACAGACATAAAACAATCTTTGTCATTCAAAAGGGTAAGTTGTCTGATGGATCATGAAGATGACAGACAGTTATCTCCTTGGAAAAATCTGACGCCTGACAAAATGATGGACATTGTGATTAATGACACGAAGGGATTACAGCAGGTTAATGAGGTAAGCCTCTCGCTACATGAGAAAAATATCATTATGACTTTTTAGGCAGACAAATAACAATTCTCCTCACATGCTACATTTACAATTTTTATTTTCGCAAGCGAAAACACCCTTTCAAATGATTACAAGTTTTATCTGGCTACTTAAATATATTTACAAATCATCCACAAGCTTTCTGCTTGGTCTTTAATTGAATCTGTAAAGTCAAATATAGGTTCCACTTTTAATCATTCAAGCATCACCTTTAAGTCTCTGTCCTCAAAACAATCCCTCAAGACCAATGAATGCTTTATCTACGTCCGTCTGACCGACACTATGACAAAAGCACGCACTCGAGCAGAGATTACAAGCCCTGACAACGCAGGCACTTTGCCCCACTCAGTTCCCGGTCCTGCCCCCTCAGCCCCAGCTGCTCCTTGGCACACAGGACCCACGAACTGCTGCTTTCCTACAGCAAACCATGACGGAAGGGGTAACTTCCATCAAATGGGCAGGGGAAGCAACCCAGACAGCTGGCAGAGGCTACAGACAAACCTTCCGTTAGGAGAGCTCGTGACATCGCTTTACGGCCTGTCTCTGTTTACGTTGGCATATATGAAAATAAAGTCACATTTACAGCTAAGTTTAACTTCATTGAAAATCATCAACAAACTAGATATCTGCTTCTGCTGGTCAGGCTGCTCAGTTTAACATTGGCTAAAAACTTTTAAATTATGCATAAGATGGGTACCTTTATCGTCAGAAATAATACAGCTTGTGCATATGTGATATAAGCTAAAGTTTTGTGCTGTTCTGAGGCTCAGTTCAGGTTGTATTGTGATAAATGTCTAAGTAGAACATAACTCCCAGAATGTATTAAGCGAAATTAGGATGAAGCATATTATGACACTTCAAAACAACAAACTCACAATAAAACGAGGTAGTTATTAGTAATATAAAACAGTTAGTGATTAAAGATTTAACATGTTGTCTTGGACTCACAATACAGCCATTCTGAAAATCAGTAATACGCTTGTAGGATTTATAATTCCTTATGGAAAGCATTACAATTCACTTTGAAGAAATTAAGCCCATTTGATCTTGATATCATTTCAAAGAATTTATTGAAGCTTATTAAGAGCAGAACATAGATATATTTTTTTGCCATGAAATCAGTGGTGGATCTTATGAGAAAGTGAAAAGCATTTTTTTGCAAAAGCATAAAAGTCTAACAAGAACAACTATGAATTTAACTGGAATTTAAAAAATATCTTTGGAATACACCTTATCAATCAACATGCTTCTAAAACAACCATGTTTGTAAAAGATATACAAAGAATATCCCCTTAATCCACAGTCTAGAAGCTTTCCTGTTAACATTAATATGTCTTCCCATTTACCATTCCATATATCTATTATTTTCATCTGAAACCATTTAGAACTCTAAAAAAAATCTGAACCATAATTTTGACATAAAGCACATAAAAAAAAATCAGATGCATATTTGCATACAAGTTGAAGTTATATTTCTTTCACATTTTACAACAAGCTTGATTCTGTCACCTTTATTTAAAGAAAGTCATCGTCTAAGCCTAATCTTCCAAGATACCACGGCACTAAAAATGCAGAAAGGTGCTCAGTAGGACTTTCAAAAGCAGCTCCCTGATTAACTCATTTTAGCATCAGTGCTTTTATTTGAGTAATAAAACTAAATACTAAAGATACGCATGCAACCACATATGCGAATAAACATGTCATGACAGTGCTCTCGGCAGGTGTTATGCATCTAAGCTCCTTTGAAACTTCCATTTGATAGATCTTTATATTTATTTAGATGCACGACTATTTTCAAGACTTAGCTCTTAGGCTTCTGTGTTTTCATGGACCTATCTGCAAAATAGAGATAACCCCTAACTATTGTAAGGATTTCATATATTAAAAGACTCGGCTGTGCTCAGACACCAGAGTAAAAGGTGTGTTAGTACCTGAAAAGATCAGAGACAAGAAACTGCAAGTGAACACATAACTGTATTGTACCTTATTGTATTTTTAGGAAGTGAAGAATTGGTATATCAGGGTTTAGAAAATTGGGAAGAACTGGAAATGCTTCTGAATGGGAAGAGAATAGTTCTGGTCTTCCACCAAACGTGGCATATTCTAAGGTAAAATATTTAAAGAAAATAAAAGCTCTTTTTTTTTTTATTTAAATAAAATGGAATTCACTCAGGCGCTTTGTTCTCCAAATTTAAGTCAAATAATTGTCATTTTCACCACTTGTGCCCTTCCTCCACTACACCGCTGATACAGCTATGGCTGATGTAGCAGCTTTGTCCCCTGTGTATTCTCAAAGGGCCAGTAAACACTTTCTCTTGGATGCCCTGTTAGCCCCAAGAGCACAAACTGGAGATGTCAAGGTCTTTGGAAAGAGGACAAGCCAATGCATTACCTTGAATCCCCACAGATCTGCCATAGGCCTTGCTTTGAGAGAGAAAGTGAGAGACTAGGGATAACAGAAACCAGAAATGATGGTTATGAAGGAATAATCCCTCTGGACGTTTGCCTTCCTGAAGCTTAAATCCCCCTCTGCCTCCCCCTCCAGGCTCAAATCACCAAGGACTAGTTCAGCATCAGTTTCTGTAAATAAGTGTTGTAGAGTGGAAGGAGCAAGTCCTTCATTACCTTTTATGAGTAACTCATTTGGTGACCTTGAGGCAGTTACACAACCTTGTTTCGCAATCGCACTGAGCCAGAAAAGGGGGTGAAACGAGGACCACACTCAAAGCCAGCTGCTACAATTCATCCTGTCTTTCTCTGGTAGACTGATTGCAATACATGTTGCAAATAGATTAGTCTGTCTGGGAGCAATCTATTTTTGGTTACCAACTTGTAATCTGAAATTACAAAAATATTATTGTTTAAGGAAAATGTGAAATGACCAATGTAGGCTGCTGAAGTGTGATATTAATGCCACTTTGGTCAAAGCCGATATTATAAAATGAGATATGCATCTCAGGCTTTTGAGAAATGATCCATAGGAAGTATTGAAGGGCAAACTCAGGTGCTTTGGAAGCTGATTCCGTGTCTGCTAAAGAGCAGGAGTGGTGGATATGAACTTCACCAGACCTCTCTAGATCTCCTGCATCTGTTAAATAGGCCTGAAACTCATGAGAACAGCCTTGCCTGGGATCACCCACCCTTCCCACCAACGTTCAGCTGCTGTTGCTTCCCAGGATGAGCTCAAAGTAGTTTGAAACTTAAGCATCTCATCGTAACCAGAGCACAATGGTGTGTGAATGGGATCACTGCCGAAATAAAACAACTGATTATTTTGAAAAGAGGAGATTCAATCCAATCACATGTAGTGACTATGACTTGAAATTTCATTTACTCTGGCATTCTCAAGCACTAAGATTAGGCAAACATGAACTATTATCTACATTTTTATGCCATCTTAATTTTGGGTATTTTGTGCTGCAGCGAGTCACAGTATTTTTAACTCTTTTAACTTTTTTAAGTCTTTGGCAGTGGCATGAATATTTGCATATGGAAAAAATGGACAGGTGCAGCTGAAGCATCATCTGCAGGTGGAAAAATCTGCTGCATCAATACGTTGAGAAACAGTTCAAGTATTTTGCTAGGCCTACCCGGTTCTAACTTTCACATGGAGTAGTGTCATAGAAGTCCTTCAATGTAATCATTGCGATAAGTACCATACTTAATCCAAACATTACTGATAATCCTTGTGCACGAACTAAATTCACAAAATCTCCCATGAAGACTTTTGATGAATGCTTACAAGTTAATGGTACCTTCGACTTGCCAACACTGGTTATTCATTGATTGCTCTGTGCATCTTAAATTAAGGACAGTCATAAGGATGTAAAGAGCTACCATTCCAGTCTCACTGTCACTGAGACAGCCAAGTTCCTCTACCACTGTATGCTGGCACTACTTAAAAATCAAAAAGAATGAGATGACAAGCAGTTGAAGCTTTTGTTTCTCTGGTTTGCTTGACCTTTTCATAGTTGGCTGAACATTAAGAGAAAACTCCACACTGTACCAGGCAAAAGGATACAACTGATGAAGATAAGGCCTGAAGCAGTGGTACTCCTGCCTTTCCCCACTAGATGCATTTTTTTGCTGTCAACATACCTTACTCTACTTTTGTACGTATTTGTTATAACCACCTCCCTCAAGTCATCAAATTTTAAATACCGTGTGTGTTTTCACTTCAAAACCCAGAATAAATCTCAATTTATTCTTGAATACAGAGCTTTTAGTCTCCAATCTTTGGCCTAAGTGAATAAATCAATTTCTATTTAAGTAGCAGTGTCTTTCTCTCGCTGTTTGAAACTGCAAGAATAGCTACACTTATTCTACGCATAAAAAAGTTCACTTCATTGGGTACTTTATAGACTTTGGTGCCAACTGGATCACTAGTTTACTCTGTCAAATCAAATTAATCTTGTCTCAAAATTCACTCCGTTATGTTCAATGGATTGGAGATGAACTGCAAGTAATTCAATGGAAGGCTGTGTTCAGATTAAACACTGCGTTACAGAAAAACAGTTGAAGAAATTAGTAGAATTAGTTTGGCTATGGGGAAATATTTCCATTTAGAATTCACTTTCAGAGAAGGGCCTGGAGTTTTTCTGCTTTAGTTCACAAATGTGCCATATTTACAAATGTCCAGTCATGCAGTTTAATTATAAAATGTAACTGACACATCATAATATATATGTCCAAAACAACTCCTGTCTTAATTGTACAGAAATCAATATACTCTTTTGAAATTACAAAATTAGCTAAGCCAAAGCTAAATCCTTTCTACAAATCCTCTTCTACAAACACTCAAATATGCCACTTTGGATGCAACACAGCTGTTTCTCTTCCAAACAGCTTACTGTTCTCAGATTGTTTTCTCTTTAGATCAGTAAATGTAACAGAATAAACAGAGAAGGTAAAGGAGACCAGCTGAGATGGATGCTGAATCATCCGGTGATGCAAACAAGATCTCTGCATTATTTTTAACATGCCATCCCTACCACCAAGCTTAATACTCTTAATTCAAGCAAGAACCAAAAAGAGACACTGTTTTCTAAGTTCGGGGTTATCTAATTAAAAAGTTTACGTTTTTCCTTTTTGAGGGACGAGACATGAAACAACGTAACATTTAACGGCCTTTACACTTTTGCAATGAATTAGATGCGCTCATGTCTGACACTTAAGAAACTAAAAGACACAAATCATCTGTAAAAGACTTTTACTACAGTGACAACTGATTTCAGCTGTCTTCACTTGCAAGGAAGAAAATTAGTCTTTTGCGAGCAGCCCTGAAAGCAATGAGCAAGAATCATCCTTTTACATGAGAGCTGGGAATTTAGCAGGAGCACTCAACCCTTCGCAGAATCAGACCTTTAATTTTTATTCTGCAAGAGGAACTTGGAAGAATTTGCTTTAGGAGAATTTATAGAGATGTACTTTATATGCACAGTCCATAATACAGATGAATAGCGCTAGATGTTTACGGTATATTTAAGTACACTCATGGGAACCATCACAACTCAATTCTGTAATATCAATTTTGTTATATATTTGCTGTGGGGAAGATGTTAATAGGCTGTTAAAACAGTCACTAGAAAAAAAAAAATTGTATCAACTTCATAAATTCTAAAGCATCTGATTTCAGTTTTATGTTTATTCCTTTCACTAAGATATCCAAAAGAAGAGTTAAATTCCCAGTAAATGTTTTATAGGTTACACTGTTCTATAGTCTTAAAATGATGGCACTTGGTAGTTAATTTTGTTTCACGGGGTTGGGGGGGAAGTCCCATTATACCTATATCACGTCTGCACATTCTGTACCCACTGCTTTTTAAGGAATCATAACTTAAAGCTGGGATTTTCATTTGCCTCCCTCTTTTGAGTTTCCTTGAGCAAAGCACTTTGTCATTACACACCACATTATTATACGAGGGAGATTAGACCACAGGGTGGATTACCCTACTTGGGTCAGCAGAATCATTGCCCTCTACCCACGGCAATGTCTTTCTCAGACAGCCCAGATACAGCCAGAATACAGAAAACAAAAACATACGGAAACAAGGCACTGAGAACCTGTTCAATAGTTTCACCTTTGAAGAACTTGGGTGCACATTTCTACCCATGCAAGGCAAATGCAGCTTTGAGCAGGAGCACACAGACGAGCAAGCACGTGCAGCAGGTTTGCTGTGACAAGGCTTGTGGCACATGCTGAATCCAGGGATGACAAGAAGAAAGGTCTACCTAATTCACAATTTCAGTAGCCACCTCAGGAAAACTGAGCTTTGTCTCCTTGTCCATTTACAGCTGTGGAGGACTTGGCTTTTAGCTTACAGCTTTGGCTCAGGGTAAACGAAACAGCCTGTGAAATACTACAGAAGTACATTGCAGGCTTAAATCATGCTTAGAATACCTTATAAATCACACAGAAGGCTCTTGGCCATGCTGTTAGGTTTGTTTTCAAAACTCTTTCAGGTCTTTTTTTGCATTTAGAGATAATACAGCATGATTCTACATACATTGCACATTGTAAGTCACAGGTTTAGTGAGTGTAATGGAAGGATGCCTTGAGGCCAGATCGTCCACTCCTTACTTGCGCAACACTCCCCGCAAATCCAAAGTTTGTGTCATTCTCCTCTTTCTCTGCAGACTCCTTTAGGTTCTCTGATGAATTTAATTTCTTAGTTGTGAAGATTTAGAGCACATGACACAATGCAAACCCAGGTGTGCTTTGCAAAACCTTCAGCGTCAGAGATTGCCAATAGCCCTTCCACCCCTTTGCTCCCTACGGGAGACATACACACTACAGTAAAAAGAAGAAAACAAAGCAATTCCACAGCCAAGCGCCAATAAAACTCACTGAATCAGAGCTCACTACATCTGGAAAAAGTAATGAATAAGAGAGATAAATGCTGCTAAAAGAGAAGGAAATTTGCAATAAAACACTCCTTGTAGCCAAACGGGTCAGTCTCTCCTGGGGTACCAGTGCCTGGCTTGTGGAGAGGAACCGTCATTTTCCAGTGAAACACCTTCTAAGCAAAAACAACTCTTCAACAATTTCCTTCCCTGTTCCCAAAGCATCTCAAAACACATTCAATGAGATTGTTCTCTTTCTCAGTTAACTGAAGGAATTGGTCTGCAAGGAGGCAAGTCTGGCTAAAGAGGGTTACTGTCTTGCCTTTATTTCCTTCTGCTACAGAGCTCTGCAAAGCTGCATTTTCTCCATCTCCTCTGCACACAGGCTCTTCCTTTTCCATCTCATCACAGATTAAGTAGCAGCACCAGTTCTTTGGCCAAAAGGATGCTAAGGGCACTGCTACATATTTTTAGTTCATTCCACTTTGTATTGAGCTATGGCCATAGGTGTCAAGGGATAACAAATATAAGTTATGATTCAGGCTCACTCCCATTTTGTGACACAATTTAGTTGGTTGGGTTTTTTGTTTGTTTATTTGGGTTTTGGTTTTGTTTTTTTTTCCCCCCTTTGACTTCCTTTCAGTAGCCCTGTTCCCTTTCCCAGTTGCACAGAAAGGTCGTACCCCCTTTGGTGCCGCAGGTGACCCCCATGCCTGGCTGCTGCCTGCCCTGTGCACAGACTCCCTGGGCTGGGGTACCATTTCCCAGCCAGGGGTACTGGGAGATCTCGCTTTGCTGTCTCTGGCATCTGTCTCTCTTCTGGGACAGCCACTTTGCTGTGATCCGATGCCATCTCCCAGCAAAGCATGAACAGGGCTCCACTTGGGCATTTTTACACCCTCCTCCCTCACCAGACTGGGGATGCTGCAGCTGAGCCATTGCTGCATGGACCTCAAGCGTTCAGGCATCCCTTTACACTTGTGTTTTGCAAGTTCTCTCTCCCTTGCATGCCTACACTAGGGAGAAATTATTGGTACTTTGGACAAACCTTCCCTCCTGGACACCAAAATGCTTGGCTACCCCTCTAGAGAGAGACTTAAATATTTTTGGGCAAGTCCATTCCTTGAACACACATATTCTATTCCTACTTCACTCAGTTTACATCAGGGGTAATCCAGAGTTACTTCCAATACAAGGAAACAAAACCTCTCCAAATTCAGAGTGTGCCTGTCTGCCTATCACAGGAAAACACCCAATAGAGTTGAAATCAATGTTTATTTCTAAGGAGAGCAACAATAACTCCATAACCATCAAGGACTTCATGCAGTATTCAGTATTAATAAAGTATTCAGGTCAGTAGTGACAGAAGAACATGCAACCTTCTTTGAAGCTACAAACTTCAGTCCCCCAAGCCGATATAAAAATCTCATTTAGCAGTGTTTGGCTGTGACAAATTGGGGGAACTTGTCTAAATATGATTTATGAATTCCATTGTGCTTTTATGAAGTACCTGTACTCTTATATCTTGTGACTCTCCCTACTGTCTTATGACTACCTTTTATTGTATTTTGCCTTATGGTTCTTAGGCTAAGGACACAAGAGAATAGTTTTGGTACATCTGCTCTTAAATAATTGATAGTTAAGGACTACAAGTTGCTGAATAGACCTAATCTGGAGAGAACAAATGACTTATGGCACTCTAGATGAGCCAGTTTTCTCCAATTTCCTTGCAGAGACCTGGGATTTGAAAGGTTATGCTTTACCCAGAAGCAAAACAAACAGATGAGATACTAGCAATAGTTTTTTAAACACATAGTCTGAGTCACTCATGGAAGGGACTTGGAAAGCAAAGTGCAGTCAGCAAAGAGCATTTCTCACTTCTAAGCTGTGGTCACTAACTTAGTGCAATACCAGGCTTCATAACCACATGGAAACCATGCCCCTGAGCACCTGGGGCTTCCCCAGGGGAGCAGGTCTCCTCATGCTGGTGGTACTGTCACCTCGTCCCAGCCACAGGACAGCCAAGGAGGGACCACACACCTCCCTCCACGGCACGTGCTCCGTCTGCTGGTGAGTTCTGAGGCTCGCCCAGCCAGTCCTTCGCTGGTGCCATTCTTCATGGGGGCACCTCAGCCACGGGCAGGGGAAGGAGGAATTCACTCCTACTGAAGCCACGGCCTTTGAGAGTCTATCTTAGTTTGCACACTCTGAGCCTGATATAAGACATGCTCCGACAAAGTCCACTGCACACCAAAACCTTTTGGTTTATAAAATAATTTTTAACAAAATCCTAATTTGCAAGTTAAGTTTCGTTAGCAAAGCTCTAAGTGAATAGGTTTTATTTAGAACAAAGTCAGAGCAGCAAAAAACCTCACAATAATCAGAAACTAATTTTGAATATCTGCAGTCAGGAACATGTGTTTGCTTATTTTTCATTCACTAACTTGTCAAAGATACAGTCAAAGAGACAAGAAAGATCCAGCCATTATAACTGATAGAGGGTAATGGTCTCTAAAAATTGCTCAAGTGTGTTACTGCTGGACTACTTATATTATAGGACTTCCATGCTTAAATAAACAAATAATATTTTATTGCTGACAATTTATACAGAATTTTATGTTCCTAACAAGATCTCTGAGCCTTACAGTCAGCTCATGAAAGAGGATGAGCTGACAGTACAAAGGAAGAGCAGCACCAGAAAAACAGAGCATAAATGATAAAATAGAGTTTGAAGCCAAACAGCGGTGGATGGTTTTGGCACAAGCATCTCTTTCATGAGGGAATGTTCCTCTTTGTAAACTTAGCCAGAAGCCTTTTAATTTCAGCAAAATGGAACCATCTCTAACATCTTTATTTCCTTCTCTGTAATACGATCATTTTGCCTCTGGGGGGGG
>VYZM01018431.1:822898-834957 GCA_013398915.1 Dromas ardeola
AACCTATTTTGAAAACAGGTGGATTTGCCATCTTACAAAACAATAAGAAATCTCGAGTTTTGAGAGACATCCACATCAATTTTTTGCAGGCTACTTTGCAACACAAGAGTGTCCCAAAGATGTGATCGATCCAAAGACCAATATACTCAGTGGAGGAATACCCACTGACTTCAACCCCATCCAGAGTAGATAGGGAGGTTTTTTTAGACTACTGTGACCTAACATTTTGCTCTCATTTTGCAGACAACAAACCAGTTGAGCTCTTGGAATGGATATGCCTGTCCACCACAGGAAACTGTTGCCACTGTAGGGAAGATGGATTTATCATTGCCACGTTGGAGAATGCTGTAGCACAGGCTTTTCAGGGTGTCCCCCCCTCCCTTCCCCTTCATGGCATGAGACTCAGAAATTAACTTGAACAAACATACACTGCGTAAAGCAAACATATGCAAAGCCATTTTGCAGGCAGAAGCTCCGGTTCCTGCCACTTCCCTGCCATCATTTGATAACTCCAGAAGCACTTCAGACCTAGCTCTGTGAAGCACTGAAATTGTTAAAAGAGCTGAATTAATAAAATACATACATGAATAAATGGGTGAGAAATAAAATTAATTTGGGCAAGTTTTACTCTGGACAGGTTTATATTTCATATTGATTCACAAAAATGCAAGCTTTTTTAATGCCATGAAAGAAAACCAAAGGGTCTTTTTTTCAGCCAGTGGGCATGGTAACAATCATTACAAAACGGATCTTTTTTAACAAGAAATACGTCTGCCTTAGTGGAAGAAAGGAGTGAACAAGTATTTTCCAGTAAAAAGAAAAAGAAAAAAAAAAAAAGAGATGAACATAGACATTTTTAAGTGTTGTAATAGGAGTGCAATTTTTCCTTCTACTACAAGCACTTACTATTTTTTTTTTTTTTTTTTTTTTTTTTTTTTACACACTCCCATGAGCTTTCTACCCTGTTCTGCCTGAACATAGCAGATATTCCAAAAAAAGCTAGTAGAATGTAAACAAATAGGGCTGGGCTGCTATTAGCCCAGTGGATAACCTGAACTAAATAAGAAATTTTAAATACGTAATTCTGGTAAGTTTTCTTAGATCTGCTGCAGCATTGCATTCCCATGGGAGGGCTGTAGGCAAGACAGAATTATATTTAGAATTATCTTTTGTATAACAGTTAAACAAGAGAGGTCCCTCAAAAAGTAAAAACCATATTCTTATAACAGTATGTTAACAACTAAACCAGCCAACAGCTCAAGAACTCTACATTTCACCAGGGAAGCCAGTTAATAGCACTTGGATATTTTACCATCGAAAGCGTTACTTAAAGTTATTCAGATAACTCACTCCAAAGCTTCTACTTTTGAAATTAAGACCTCCAAAATTCAAAAAATAAGTTCTACCAAGACAAGAATCTAAAAATACTACTGCAAACACCTTTTAGATAATTTCGCGAGTTCCACACAAAGAATTAATTTAGGATGTTCATTTTTAACAGTTCCTTTGTGTTGCAAAATTCAGAAAATGAAGTGGTAGAAAACTGAATAAGGATAGCAGATAACAAAGATTGTAAAAGGACATAAAGACAGCTTTAATAGTCAGGGAACATTTAAAAATAGTAAGTTAAGACAGACATCTTCTGTACAAAAATCAACTCGATGCAGGATGACATCAGCTCCCACTAGAAAGGGTGAGATATTCTGAAGCTATTTATAGCCTGCAAAATGATCACAATTTTGAGACAATTTGTGAGAAAGAGCTGACAATGTCATTTTACAATGACTTTGTTTTGGTTGAATCAAATAATTACTGTAGAGATAACAACATGTCTGCTGTACACTGGAATGTTTCAGTTTTTCTGCTATTACCGAATACCTGAGTTTTGATTTAGAGAGCAAATGGGATTTGTCAGAACTAAAAAACCAGTTATCCCTAAGAGAAACTGGAATACACAAAAAGCAAATGAATGAATGAACTACTTCACAATTTGATAATTCTGTTTCAGCAAGTCAGTATCATTGGGATATGATTGACTAATGTTAGTTAGATGGACATGTAATCATTATTCCTTCAGTATTTATAATAGAACTCACATACTAGTTTGAGTTGTAGGTGAATGTAGTACTTGTTATTTACCACTCAGGGATGATTTTACTACTAAGTTCCAACACTATTTAGCCCAGAAAAGTAAGTTTTTCCTTTTAACTATGATCCCATGATAGAAATTAGTAAATAACCCACCCGTTCACAACAGAACATGAGCAGAGACACCAAGGTCATTGGCAAAGGTGTCTCCTTTTCTTTGCAATTTGAGAAATTATTAAAGGAAGTATGGGAAGTATTATTCTGGCCTCTGTAAGGTTAACAGAGTTTTGATGCTAACTTCATAGCACAATGGATAACTATGCCTCGAGCTCTATGGTACACTGAGATTTTTGCCTCTCAGCACAAAGGGGAAGCAAACAGTGCCTGTCTCACATGGTGCTGCACTGCAAATGCGTGGAAATCCAGCCACCCAGCTGGGCCTTTCTTTGGTCGGAAGATTCAGACTATCCTTTAGACTATCCTAATGAAAGCAGGTACGTCCATGCACAAAACATCTCCCATTTATCATGTCCCATCCAGGATCTTGCTGCGATTTTTGTGGCTGTAACTCATGCCCAACAATCTGGTTCCATTCTGAAACCACTGAGCTGGCAATCAATTTCCCACTGTTAGTTGGGTTGAAAGCGAAATCTGAAAATGAAACTACTAATATATTACAAGTATGGACTAAATCTGTTAAGAAGGGGCTGACAGATCACATTAAAACATGCACCCTTAAGCTCTAGGTGGCATGGCAAGTGACTTGTGATACATGATACCATTATTGACCTTTGAATTGTACAATTTATAAGAAAGCCAAACCCAGGGTTTTTTGCCTTGCCCATAAGCTAAACCAAAAGGGGGAGAGTTCCATGCTGACACGGTAAGAAAAGTTGTCTGTAAAACCTACTGAAAATGAGTATTGTGCATGAATTCCTGAATCTAATTTAAAAGCAAATACTATCATTCTTTTGTTGCTTTCAATTTTTATCTCTATGTATTCCATAGAGATGAGTCAATCTGCAGCTATATGACTCTGGTGCTACAACAGTTTTCACATATAAACACACTCAGCTCTCTACTGAAGCTCCAGAACCTGCAGGATACACATCAATGCCCAAAAATCCTGCCACAGGATCTCTCTCATGGAATGGTCAATACTGGTTTGAAAGTAATCATCCAAAAGAAAATATTACATGCGACATATGAATTTAGTTTACTACAATGAATATTTACTGCTGAAGTGAAAGAAAGAAGAGTCAAGAATGAACTCTTAGAAAGTGGTTATGCTGCAGAGAAGTTCAAGTCCCTTAAAGCTAGTTTTGGCATGGGGAAACCTCCACAGAAAAAGCAAACAATAAGCAATTTTCATGGGTATTCTCATTCTTTCCATTTATAACGCACTAAGGACTGTGTTTTAATTCATGTTTCTCTGCTAGTTGAGGGAAACCATCTGCTTTCAACAACAGACGAGCCATTCAGAGATTGTTCTTGGCACTGTTAGGACAGTGATCTGCATGCCATGGTGGGGAACCCAGTGTCCTAACCACCTTCTCCATAGGCTCAATTGACCATCACCAGGCCTGCTCGTTATTTGCTTCTTCCTGGAGAAGAACATCAAAGAGAGGAGCCAAGCCACAGAGGCTATGCAGATGGCAAATCCATCGTGGCCCGGATCCAGAAGTCAAACGCGCAGTAGTACCAATAGCAGGGGATGCAACATAGAACAGTTTCATTGACATTACAAGTGGCATCAGTTGAACCAGCAGCATTAACTAACAACTGTCTTTTGGATTAATCATTTTACAGAATGTAATTGTGATCTTGTTATGGCTCCAAGCAAAGAGAGAGGCATTTACTGAGAAATGCATTATAACAAAAGAGTTCAGCTTGGGCTTATTTTTAACCTCAGAACATCAAACAGCAGGCAATTATCTCTGATCGTATTTCAGACCTATGTCCAAAGACAGAATCCAAATGATTAGTGATCCTGGACTTGATTGTGTTTTAGTTCACATTGATGTGAACTGGAAACAGCCCCATTGAGGTTCATCAGTGAGAGACTAATAAAAGTATTATCAGAATCAAGTGTATGATTTAGAGCATATTTTGAAGGCTGTGCACACTTATCCTGCCGGGTCACATTTCCAGCAGCAGTAAACTGGCGCATACTCACCGAAATCAGGGAAGCCACAATAATTTTGACCAGCTGAGCCGATGGCCTGTATTCTCAGAAAACATTGATTTGAGAACAGAATCTGAGAAGTTAATCACACTTTATTCTAGGGGAAAAGCTCTGCTTCTGTCGAATTCCCTGTCTGCAGTGTTTTTACAGACCATTTTGAACTTTCTTGCTATGTTTCCTGTTTTTAAAAACACAGGTTGCAAGCCACTTGCAGATTTTTTTTCTGACTGTGAAGCCAGAAGAAAAGGATTGCAGAGAGAATTCTCTCAGATTGGTCTTCACTGGATTTAAAAGCCTTCAGGAAACATTTGAGGTAATCCAGAAAGATTGAAGAGTACAGATGTACCTCCCAGGATGCAAGGACTAATGCATGTAATAACTGTATTTCTTTAAAATGACTTTCTCAGAGTTAAAGGCATAGATGTAACTAAGTGATTGGACTCAGGCCAAGTTGTAATGGCTCTGCTGTTTATCTTTTTTTCTCCTCCCTCCCACCCCCCCGCCCCCAGCGGAAAGAGCAGAACAAGCATTTTACTAAGAGATTTAAGGTTTGCTTTCACTCCTTCTCTCACTTAGACCTCCTGCCCCAAACATTCTTGGATCACACAAATCAAAAACTAAATTGACTAAACCACAGCAAAACCAGAAAGCCCACTGCTCAGGCTATTTTTACTTTCTTTGTCTGCTAGGAAGAAAGGGAAGATAGATAAGACAAAGTATTCAATACTTTAGTATTAATATATCAAAGTAGGAAGAGTAAAAAATTGTAGGTTATACAGAGTGCAATTTAGCAGCGGCCACTCTGTAACCAAGGTGACTGAGATTTGTCTTATATAGAAGTTGTTTTCTTAACATTCTTATCAAGAGACCATGGAGCAGATCCTGAAGAGAGTTTTTTTCCCCTCTTGCTGCTCTTCATATAAATACAGGTTTTCCTGCTTATATATGAATCTTACCTGAAGAGACCAAAAAGGACACTGTATGCTAGATGCATCCTCCTGCCCATGAAGGGCAGCGCTCTGCTGTGCTTATCTACACTCACAACGAGATGGTTAAAGGCTTAATCCATGCTGCCCTACAACCTCTCTTCAGTTCACAGCAGTGTCCAGTTATTAAACGTATAAGGAGCAATCTTTCTCCTTAGATGGCTAATATGAACAAATAAGTACTTACACAGAGCTTAGTATAAAGTTTTGGGGCCCTGTTCTGGATGTTTGAAATCCTTCAAGTGGTAATAGCAACTGCTTCTGCCCCTCTCCCAGTAAATGCTGTCTGGACACTACCCTCATGCAGAGCAAACCTTACATCCTATAGAAAGGGAAACATGCCTCAGCCAGCAGACAGGACACAGTAGAAAGGAAGGTACGTGGCTTTCATGCCTCAGTGTTTTATACATTTCTAGCTGTTAGGCCTTTTCCAGCCAACAGCCTGTTATACCAGCCTTTAGGGTGCTAATTTACAGATACATTCCTAAAAAACCTCAAATGCCTAGCACAGAAGTGATTCAATGCTACTTTTGCTACTATTTTATTCCAGTCTCTACTAAGACATTACAGCAATAGGCCTTGAGCTTTGTCTAAGGGGACAGACCATTTTTCCTCCTACTCTTTTTACCCATGATATTCCAGCTTATTTTCCAGTGCCTCCCCTGGGCTAAGTTCTGCCTTTTGAAATCCACGCTGCAGAAAGCAACATTTGTCCTCTTTCCATCATCTTACAGAGTAATTTTCAAGGTTAACCACAGGAAAGGCAGATGAATGATGCGTAAACAATCACCTGCAGAGACCTTTCTTCAGGTGCTCTTCCCCACCCTGTCCATTTGCGCAGCATGCTCTGTGGCAGTGGATGGACACAACACAACATTGACCGGAAAACTGGTCAAAGAATTTAGATTTATGCAGTGCAATAATAACTAGGCTCACAACAAGGCTTACATGGAGAAAATAAAGAAGAAAACACAACTACATCCCTGCCAAAAGTCTCTGGAAAACAAAACCAACCCTGTAATACAATCCTGTTTGTAAAAGTGCTTCAGGGTGCCTATGTTCCAGAGCTGGGAGCATAATAAATTACCTTAAGTAGTGGATGCCTAGGACAAAACCCTGTGGGATACCTGAGCCAACCCAACAGGTGGAGAAATTGAAAACAAATTGATAGCCTTGGGACAGGAAATATTAGAACCAAGCAATTATAATGCCAGGCTGTCTAGCATGAAAGGCAAGGAAAGCCAACAATGATTTGCATTGATACAGCACCATGAGTAGTGCATGTCAGGCGATGTCCCAGAGCTTTTCACAGCAATGGAACATCACAGTACACAACAGCTGAAGGTAAAGAGGGGAAAAAAAAATACCACAAAACCCCAGACCAAAACAACAAACAGGAGCATTTTTTTTTAAAGCCAAAAGAGAGTGGTTTCTGGCTCGTGGGAGGAAAGAGGCACGCAGCTGATGTGAATATATGCCTTCATAGCTTCTATGCTCTGAGGAGCTCAGGGAAAGTGAGTTTCATTTCACATGGTTTGCACAGCACCCCTGGAAATCCAAACTTGCACAATGGTTTTTTCTCCAACATGAAGAGACAAAGCAAAAGGAGGAGATCCCTTGTTACACACGCTGCTCCTTTTCCCTATTTTCGTTTTTTTTTATCTCTACACTCTTCCAACCTGCATGCTATCGAAATGCTGCTCTTTTGGCTCAGTGCAGCAAAAGGGGATGCTAGACCTTTCATTTTAGTTTTTTGTTCTATATTATCTGATGCAAACAGGCACTTGGGCCACTCTGCCTCTCCCCAAAAGCCACATCTGAGGTATAGATTCTGCAGAATCAACTCTTGACAGCTTAAAATTGTGACCTTTGGTTGAATACACCTTTCCTAGGAGCTGCTACAAATCTGTAATTAACTCAGCTCCAACATCGCTGCCAGCTCTGGGCTGCTCTCTCTCTATTGTTAGACTCTGCTTATATGTGCATTATTAGCGTTAAGGTTCAGAAAAATGGCACACTCCGTAACTGGCTGCTCAAGGCCCTATTACAGCAGAGAAAAATGAGCACATGGCAAGTTTTCCACTTTGCCCTGTAGGCTACAGCACTCACAGGGCCTGTGCTGGAAATAGCACGGGTACCACCTTATGTCTGAGCTGCTGGTGCACAACCCATCCCTACCTTGAAGGGAAGAGGTGGCTCTATGGTAGATATGCAAGGAAATGGCATTAGAATGCACCATTTCAAGACATGATACATGCTGTTCCCTCTGCTAAGGAGCCAGGAGCTTGGTACAGGAACCATGCATCTAAAGTTTCCCCAGGAAAATCTTCCTCACAGATGTATTCGGAAGGCTTAATATTTTGAAAGCAGCTCTCCAATAGAAAGTGCCAGAGAAGCACTCTCTATAATTACAATTTTACCACTTGAAAAGCTTGGCTATGTCATAGCAGTGGCTCAATTAAGTTGAAATGCAGGACTGCTCCTGATGGTGCAACGGTTGTGAATAATATCATAAAACATTTGCTAGTCTCCTGGAAACATGCTGATTATGGGCACAAAGTACACTCTATTTTCTTTCTGAGCACTGAGGCTCAACACATTTACTTACATTTGGAATCAGGACAGCTACTGTCTTTTTTAATACAACTTTATGTCATTTACGCTTCACATCAAAATAGCTCTGCTACAGGCAGCACAGGAGTAGATGCTTTGGGGAGCCTGTTTACTTCCCAGAACAAAGTTGCAGGTAAAACTGCCGCAGCCCTCCCTGACTGCTGCAAAATTCAAGGCACTTGTTCTTTGTGGGACAACAGAGAGCTGAATCAGAGGGAGACAGGAGGCTCTTGCAGTACTGCTGATTAGACTGCACTAGTTAAAAAGGCCTGGGATTCAAACAATCCTACAAGAAGAAACTTGACTACATACAAACACTGATTTAACAGATTACTTCTGCAAGCCTTTCAAGACATTTTACTAGGCAACTTCATGCAGGAGTGCATGCAAAGACCAGATAAGCATTTCTGGATAACAATCTAAATGCAAGAGCAATCACCTCATCTGCTGAGACAGGCGAATCAGGGCAAGGGAACAATTTAAAAATCATTCCCCATGATACACAGCTCCTTTACATAGGCTGTGGAAGGATTAGATTCACCGTTTCCTACTCTCAAAGCACATGCCAAAGACAACAGAAAGAATGTTCAGGTAGTTGCTTGCCCATGTAAGCAGCAGATTAGTTTCCTGTCTTTGAGCAATAGACAAAAACAGTGGTCAACTGTTTTTGTCAAACTTAAAAGTTACTATTCGATTCTTTTCTTTTTTTTTTTCCCCCTAGATTTTTACTGGATCTTTTTTTCCAGGATAGAGTGGTCACATATCCACGAAGAAGTTAGAGGCTTTGATTGTCAAATGTTTCCATCATAAATAAGGATTATTCTCTCATCATAAAAGGTGTAAAAATAAGCAAATACTGTGGACTTTCAGAGCAGGCCTTTAAGAAAATGTTGGCTCCTGCTGATTCCTTTAAGTGCCCTCATTTTAACTGCATTATTTGCCATGCTATGTAGCTGTGATGCTTAGCTATTACCTCAGTCGGGTTGTCTGTACTTGTACTCAAGAATATCGTAAAATTATACTTAGCATAAAATAAGAACAGTTACATGAACTGTACACTTTAATGCCAGTATTACTTTTTAGGTCAAATGCTCAGTGCCTCTGAATCTGGGCTTCACACAAGGATACCTGAAGGTCACATGCGCCATGCTAAACATTCCCTAACTCCAATGAGAATAGCAAGCATGCTGTTCGGTAATCCCTCTAAGACAATTTTTTTTTGACAGAGATATGCTTCATTTGGTTTCCAAGTGCTAGCGCAGTGTCACACAATCCTCTACACAGCAAAACCACCAGCTCTGACAGCTCAGGACAGTCTCTGAAAACAGTTTCTTGCAGGCAGGACCCTGCATGAGATTTGCTGTTACAGCTTCGTTTGGCATTGGCATTATCCTTGACAAGATATATCAGATAAAAATGTGCAAGTAGCCATTGGGTCTATAGGTTGCTGTAAGAGAGAGTACTGAACATGTTCATTTTGGCCATTCAGCTGGACAAGGGACCCTGGGGGAGCATAAGTACACATTAAGCTGTTGTAAGGAGACATAAATCTGCTTTGACTGGATAGCTACTAGCCATTAAGTGGCTACATAATAAATGGTAATCATTTTGGACCTGATTCAGGATTAAGAGAGTCAGACTTACTTTCATGTTGCAAGTTGTGAAAGGCTGAGGATGCCCTGAAATTGATTGGTTCTGTGCAAGAGCCAAATGGATGCTGTAGTTTGGTGTAGGACACATGCAGCCCAGAGCAGAAGTCACACCACTATAGAAACCGAGTTTCAAGTGATACCTAGATCTTTCCTAAAACACACTCTCCTCAGTTTTCCACATTTCTGAATCATGGGTGATATTGTAGTTCCCTTAACTAAAAAATAAATCTGTAAATTCAACACTGTAAAAATAAAAACTTTAAAGGCACGTTATGAGCCTTTTCAGGGACAGTAGTGTAGGAGAAATACAATGTGGTGGTGATTTGGACATAGAGGGGGAAGCTCTTCCTCCCTCCACCTCCCCATTCCCACCTGTGGCTACCTCTTCAGTCCATTCTCTCAGAGATCAGCTCTTGTCCTCTAAAGGACTGACATATTGAAACAGTCAGGGAGCAGGAGACAGTAGCTGAATGTCCATGCAATCGCTTCCTAACTCCTGTTTCCCAACACAGGACACATCATGTAAGAGGATCTTTGTAGGCATTGTCCATGACCTTCTTGTTGAAGTCTAGCAGTTGGCAGTACAGAATAGATGTACTAGTACTGCCTGCAGAAGCCTGGCTTTGCCCCACCTGATTTGCATTTTGCTCCCTCTAACAGATCTGTATTTTAGGACACATGCTATATGCTTTAATGCCTTTCAGAGCTGTCATGCTCAACGCATGTCATAACCACACCTTCTCCCAAGGTGAAGAGGCAAAGACTATTCTGACAAACCTGTAAGTTCTTTTTGGGTGGGAAACAATACCTAGTACAAATACTTGAATCACTGACCAGCCTCTCTGGAGCTACTCACTTTTCCAGCATTGCCACTACACCAACCCTTCTCTTCAAACACTAGATTTCATTCATACAGCTTCCTTTTTTTGCCATAATTATTCCAAATTTTTATGAAGCAGTAAGTGGCTAAGTACAAAAAGAAATTCTCCTCCTCGGCTGTTATGCCTATAAAAATATGCAATTAAGATGACATTTTCATTGGTTTCATTATTCACCTTGCTTATAGAATATAATCTACCTACAGCTTGAATTATTTATCAGACCAGTCTTTGGGTAGGACCTTCTCCATATTTCTACAGTGACAATCAGCTAAACTCAGTTGGTCCCTAAATACTACCTTTCTACCCATGATCAGTAATTCTACTGTTCTTGGTAACTTAGTTTCTTCATTTCAATTATTTTAAAGCCTTTATGCACAGTCTTCCCAAAAGGAAGTGTGATGCTAATGTGAACAATGTATTTATAACCACTTTGCTTTAGCTTGGAAATGACAAATACTCCTTGTTTCTAACATTCCCTCAAGCCTTCTATAGAGCGTGATTTCTTATTTTATATTTTAAAGCCTTAATCTCTGTTCTGTTACAGCTAACAATGAATCTCTATATATTATACACAGACATGCACGCACATAAAATTGCCAGTCCAAAGCTGGAGGCAAAAAATTTAAATTTTATTGATAAATGGTGCTAACTAGACTTGACATTTGACTAAACTTGTTAAAACAATCAGAATATTTGATACCATTTAAATCTAATAAAGATGAAACATCCAATATTGCAAACTACACCATGCAGCCCGACTTATCTTCTGCATAATGATACTAAAATAGACGGCCTTTATAAACTTTTAGCATGGTCTCAGAATACAGGCTTGTATCTAAACTAACAGCGACTGCCAACGCATTTAAGGGTGAAAAATCAATTCAAACATATAGACACATATTTTATATTAATTCTGGAATTTTGCACTTTTGAAAATATTTTATAGATTGGAATCATTCAAGAATCCAGAGTCTTTTATTTTTTATTAAGACACTATGTGTCACAAAAAACACTGAAAGATAGCAATCCATAAACAAACATATTTCTATTATACGGGATCACATAGATAATGAAGAGGTCAAAGGACTTAACTAAACTCGAAATTTCCTGCAAAAGGTAACAGGAAAATTAAGCATTGTTACATGTCAGACAATGGATACTAGTTTAAGAAAAAAAATAAAAATCTAGGTATACACTGCAATCAGAACTAAGAGGAAGAGAGCAGAGTCAAGCGCCTGGTGCCTACAGGGATACAGTTGGACAGATCGGCTTTTTAGTTATACAGAGAGAGAGAATGAGTAGAAAAGAATAAACATGAAAAATTACTTCCAAATGAGACTGTAAAAGACTTGAATAAAACACTGAACTTTATCACCACCTTCTCTGAAGGGAGATGGTGGCCAGGAAAAGATGGAGGTGTCAGAATGAACAACTTCATTGTGTTTGGTATAATTTTAGTTTCCAAAGCAAGATTTCCAACTACAAATACAAGGATGACAAGTGACGGATGGATTACTGAAACTTCTTAGCCAAACCCCCTCTGACATCTCTCTTCCAGTTCTTTGCCACTGCAGATGTTTGGACATCAACATGTATTCCAGATTTCCACTTCCTGCTAAAATTCAAGAGGAGGGGTTGATTTTTTTTTTTGTTT